>WBMZ01008997.1:0-300239 GCA_013400975.1 Atrichornis clamosus
AGAAAAGAAAAGAAAAGAAAAGCGAAGCTTGAGGGATGACCTGACAGGTTCAGTTTGCCAAATACTCATTCACAATTCTCATTGCACTTGCCACATAAAAGAAAAAGCAGAAACAAAAGAATTAGCTGAGATGCTATAGAAGCTCCATTTCTTCTCACCACAAAAAATTATCACATTCAACACAGTTTGTATCATGGTGGCTGAGTTACTGCAGTTATTTAATCATTAATTATGAGAATGTAGGCATGTACAATCTCATATTGCATTGTACCTGCTGATTCATATTAATTACTTAATGGTGACTGCCGTGTCGAAATTAGTTGCTCAAAAATTTTTGCATCTAAAACGAATATTGGGAGCAGTCTGCAAATCAGCTATAAACATTGGAACAGAGTTTGTCACTGCTTTGCATCACTGAAGCCACACAAAGCAGCCAAAAAGTGCAGCAGTAAATCTGATCTTTGATTACATCATCTGTATTAAATGTTTATATTGTTTCCTATCCTGAATATCTGAGCAATTTCTATGTAGAGTGAATAGTAACATCAACTTTCAGACCTTTTAAATGCAAAGTACTTAAGACTCATTTTTATATCCATGCTTTTCTCATTTGCCTTTGCCTTTTGCTTCTGAGGATTCTGTCATCAGATGATTCTGAAGCTTGTATAGAAAATACTGAGAAAGTACATTTCAGGTGTTTGTCATGTATGAGCTGAAGAATATTTTAATGCATTAAAAGGACTAATAATGAAAAACCTCATTTGATATGTAATTAATTATTAATAGGCCTAATAAACTACTGAAATATAAAGGGAAGTTTGATAAAATTTAAGAAAACCATAGGAAAAAGAAATATATCCTTTATAAAGGATATTATACTTAGAAAACATTACGAGTATGTGAAATCATTCTCACTGGCACCATAAACTAGCTATGGAGCAGACCAAAGTGAATTTATTCTCAAAGAGATCTGGACAAGCTCGGCACCAGCTCTGAAAATAATTTTCAAAAAAAGCTAAGCATTCCATTACAAGTAACAGCTCTGAATATAATTCTGAAAAATCTTACAAATTATTAATCTTACATTATTAAAAACAGTTTTCATAAAAGCCTGTTTATTTAGCAATGCCCTAAGTAGTACCCACACATTACTGGAAAAATCCCACCTCTAAAATTATTTGGCTTCCATGAATGTCAAGTTTCAAAAAATAGTTTCAGTTGTAATTGATAAATCTGCTTAATATCTCACATTTATCATCTTTCTTGTTTCCCAGAAAATACTTAACTATTCCACAAAGTGAAATTATTTAGAATCATAGACTATCTCAAGTTGGAAGGTACCCAAAAGGATGATCAAGTCCAATTCCCTGCTCTTCAGCAGCACTACCTAAAAATAGACCAAATGACCAAGAGCACTATTCAGATGCTCCCTGAACTTTGGCAGGTTTAATGTCATATATACTTCTCTGGGGAACCTGTTCCAGTGCCCAGTCACCCTCTCACTGAAGAAGCTTCTCCTAATGTCTGGTCTGAACATTCCCCAACGCAGTTTCATTCCATTTGCTCAAGGCCTGTCACTGGTCACTAGAGAGGAGATCAGCACCTTCCCCTCCACATCTGCTTGTGAGGGAGCTGTAGGCTGCAATGATGTCTCCCCTCAGCTCTCTAAACTGAACAAGCCAAGTGATCTCAGCTGCTCATTGTAATATTCAACTTACCAATAACAAACAGAACTCACGGAATTTTGTTATATTTGAATATTTACTTGTCTCATGATATGCCAGTTAAGATGCTTAGTGTGAATGCTTAGGAGAGCACTTTTTGCTCCCTGATTATCTTCAGGTTGGAGCTCAGCAAGAAGCCCTGAGCTGAGACTGCTGCAGAAATAGGTGTCAACAGGAGAAATAGGCAAAGGAATAGTTAACTGGAGGTCTTGGAATGGGTTTGCCCTTGAGCTAGCACATACTTGTATGCCTGTAAAAATGTCATCACTTCAGGCCCTTATTCACATAAGGGGTTGTACTGACAAACAGACATGCTTTTTTGATAGGTTTAGGGGCTTAAAATACAGTTAAATGACTAATTGTGCCTATCTAATCCTTATTCTATGAATCCTTCAACAGAAGAAATGTAAGGTGGTTGTTTTGGTTTTTTTATTCTTCTTCTCCCTTTATAATGCTATATATGTTCCTGCGGCTAAGCATATTCATAACATTCCTCATAAGAGACAGAAATAAGCATACTTGATTTAGAACTGCTTGTGGAGAGTTTCTGAAGTCCTTCAGTTACCAATTTTACCACTAAATACTAGTTACAGCTTGCCAGGCAAAATTTAACAAACTTAAAGTGATCACATTTTATTATGTATTGCAATGTTCAATAATATTCTTTGCCTTGTGGAAAAGTGGGTAACATAATACTTTAAGCACTGCAATATAAAAGACATCAAAGAATTAAAATTGGCTCAAAATACTGTAAAATATTATATTCACTCTAAATTTCAATTTCCAGGATCAATGTTCAATGGAGAGTTCTTCAAAGGGATTCTCTAGTCTCCTTTCTTTGCTCCAGTCCTTCTTTTAATTTTAATCTTGATATTAAAACAGTTCCTCAGCTAAATCCTCAGATCTTTCTTGTTAGTAGCCTGCTATGAATTCTCTTGAGATGATTTAGTTGCATGCAAGAGAGCACTTTGTTATGAACTACTTACTTCTGAGTTTCAGATAATTTGCATGTTACCAGAGTGGATGTAGCAGAACTGTTCTCTATATTCAGGTTCCCTGGTTCCAGGTCTGCTGCAGTTGGAACTAACTTGAATGTTTTCCCTCATGATACGTATACTTTCATCATATTGAAATAAGAATGTAAGAGGAAAGGTAATTGGCTGTGGTGAGTGGGCCGAGTAGCTTGAGCTGACTGATGGTAAGTCAGCATCCGTGTCAGGGCTCAAAGTCAGTGCACGTTCACTGTTTCTAATTTCATTTTCTTTCAGGAAACAATTAAAGACACAGCTTACAGTTCATTTCCCCACAGACAACACACAGTTATGCCTCACTATCACAAATCTGGCTGCGACTAGGTCAGCCTGCATTTTCCATTTTTAATCTTTGGAGTTATTTCTCCTTTTCTGATTTAACATACATGAAAAACAACAGCAACAAACAACAAAACCTCCCAGAAAACATTCTGAAAAACAAAGAAACCAAAACACGATTCAAGTACTTGTAGACATGAAGAAATCATTGGTTTCCTTAGCAACGGAATGCAGTTCTATATTAAGAACAAGAAAGCAATTAACCCTCTAATGTGAGATAATGCTGGAAACACACATTTAAGTCTGCATGATTTTTTGGCTATTGTTCTAGCATATTAACATTTTAAGTGACAAAGGCTAACCTCTGGTTAGTCATCCTATTAAAAAAGCTGGGAAATTCCCTGGAATAGTGGTACATGTCATGAATGGAAAATATCCAGTTTGTAGGTTGTAATTGTTGGTCCTGATAGAAGCAGCTGTGTGGCCCTGTAATTTGATTACACTCTAAGACGGCTTTCTCTCCTGTTGTGCATGTAGCTATGATATGTCTTAATAGCTGTTTGCAGAGGTGTATTTTTACATATTTACTGTTTCAGTTTCTGCTAATAGATTTTCCTCATCCTTCACTATGAAGTCAGGAGAATCTCGTCCTCAGATATGCATTTGGGTGTGAATATGCTCCTGTGAAATTAAAATCTTTACAAGCAGGATTCAGAAATACATGCTTTGACAAATATAACATGATTCAGTAGAATATTTAAACATCCCACAAAATTTTAGAACCAGAACAGTTTAACTGATTTCTCAGTTACTACCTATCAAGTGCTAAGGAGTGTCAAGCCACATAGCTTTACCATATAAGCACAGAGATTTTCAGACTTAGAGGTGGTTATGGTGTAATCATACAATTTCAGAATTCCTATTTATATAGGTGTTTAAATATACTGCAAAACTTATTACCCTGCAAACATACAAATTAAGGCTTAGTGATTGCTAAATATTGTGAACTAATACTAAAATAATACAGGTTGATTTTAGTTCATTTTTACTGAAAGAACAGTCATTTGTTATCTAAAAAAACCCCTAAGTATTATTTGGGAATTTGTGTATCATGTTCATGAACTATTTGATTTCTTGTTCTTTATTTTTCTAATACTGATGGCAAAACAAGTAAAACTAGTCTGCTTCAGTAATAGCTGTGTAACCCAGCTAATTTCTGTGGGATTTTCCCAGCATTAACAAAAGGCAGGGTTTCAGCTTCCAGTGAAGTATCTTCGTGGTATCCTTTTTTTGCTTCATATGAGTTTTATACCAACAATTTACCTGGCCCCTGCCTCTTTCATGGTGCAGTATCAAGGTTTAGAGGGGAAGTCAGACTTGCTTCTGAAGCAGTGATAGGAAGTATAGCATTTCAATGTACTCTTCACTGAGAGGATCTTTCAAAACAATTTTGATCAGTCTGGTTCAGAGACATCATGTACCCCTATTTCTAAACTGTATCTGACTGTCAAGATGTCTGAGATTGCATATTGGATATGGTCAGACTCTGCCTCGTCTGGTTGATCAGACCTTATCAAGGTGAGGCGATTCAATTTCTCTTTTTTTATCTTCTTTTTATTGTAAGAGAAAAATACATTATAAGGGTACAGGCTATACACAACGTTTTGTAAATATAAAAAAAATAAAGAATTACAACCTTTTCCCTATGCAGTCAAAGGAGACATTTCTCATATAAGGAAAAAGCTATAAAGTTTTGCTGATACCTATAATTTAGAGCTTTCACATGTACTGTCGTGATTATGAACATGTGAGTGAGAATGTGCATGCATATGTAGCAGGTTTTTGTTTGTTTTCTTCTGAAAAATAATCTTTCTAATGAAAAACAATCCTCTTTGTAACCTGTACCATTCAAAACCTTTTCATTCAGACTGAAAAAGTGTAAAAATCTCTTCATTTTCCATGAAAAAGTTTCTAGTTTTACATTGTGGGTGTAGTGTACAGATATAGCCATATATAGGAAGGAAGGATGAGCTAAAAGGAGTTAAAGAGAAAATAAGAGAAAGAAAGAAATACTTAAAAAGGACTTACTAGAAAGATGAAGAAAGACTTTTTTCCAAGACCTGTAGTGACAAGACAAGGAGAAAGGGTTTAAACTGAAAAAGGCTACATTTAGATTGAGCATAAGGAGGAAATACTTTATAACGAGAGTGGTCAGACAGAGCAACAGATTGCCCAGAGAAATGGTGAATATCCTTTCACTGGAAGTGTTCAATGGCAGATTGGACATGGTTTTGGGCACCCTGACTTAGTGAAGGATCTACCTGTCTGTGGCAGGAGGATTGGACTAGATGATATAGAGTGATTCCTTTCAATCCAAACTGCTCTATCATTCTGTGACTAAGTGGTGACAGCAGACATAGGTAATCGCTCTGAAAATATCAACTACTATCATTTGGATTTATAGCCAACAGGCTTCCACATCTAAGATTTAAATATCTTCACTTAATAGATGAGAGGACAACATTTTTCACTGAAGTCTTTTCAGGACTTACATTGAAGTTCATCCCCAGGACCCTTGTTGGATCCTTGTGCATGGCTTCAGTTTAGCTGCTTACAGCCAGTCACTTGTCTGGCCACTGTTGTTACAAAATCCACACACTGGTCACCATCATTCTTGTTTCTCATTTTTCTCAGCTGCTGGAACCACCACACATCACCCCATTTCTCTCAGAGAAACAATTGTGTCTCACCTACATCCTCTGAACTTCCTAAAGTCTATTTCCCTTTCTAGAGTTGAAGGGACAGTGAAAGCAGAGACCATTATGTAATGATTAAGAGAGGCACATGTTCCCTAAGTCTGCTTTCTTTGAGTCTGAACTCAGACCCTGAGATGCCTTTCTGATTGTAAGGATATAGATAGCGCCAGTCACAACCAAGAGGGAGATGAGAAAAGTTTTTAGCTATTTGTGTATATGAAAGCCAAATATGCATTAATATATGAACCAAACATATTAAAGGTAATTAAATTCTCAAGGAAGCAAGTAATTTACAATATATACCTAAAGAAAAATAATCATGGCATACTGGATAACAAATTTTTTTTTTTAATATGTGTATTTATATGTGTGCTTCTGTATATGTAGAGAGCAGGAGGTCATTGATTCCCAAATAAATCCTGATAGATAGGGAAAAGATGGATTCTTCAGCTGTAGTGAAAGATCAGTATCTTTCACTGAAACGTCAGCTGTAGTCAGATTTTAGATTTCAGGACAGGACAAAAGTGAATTCATTTGCTGAGAATAGATTTGCTGCTGTAGAGACAAATTGGAGTGAAAACCTAACTGAGATCAGATATCAATAGGCAGACAGTAAGAAAGATTATACGATTTTACTGACAAATAAAGATGGTAGGATTTCTGTGTCTGGGATTGACATTGCAGGCTTGCTGCAGAAACTTACGTCTTGATGTTTACAGTCGAAGATTGTTAAACTGTCTTCATAATTTATTAGAATATACCAGAAATTTCCTGAATGGAAGACAATCAAGTGAGATGAGTATTTGAAATGCATGATAAATACAATTTCCTGTCATCTTTCTTTGATGTGAGTTTATGACCAAATCTGAACTTCTTTTGGATTATTTAAGAGTTAAATGTATATTCCAATTCTAATTTTGATTCAGCTATAATGTATTTTCTTATAATACTAAACTTGGAGATGCTGTTGACTCTCTTGAAGGACAAGAAATGACATTTAACAAGTCAAAATGACATATTTTATGCCTGGATTGGAATAACATCAGTACAACCATGGCCACCTTTTTAGAGGGAGATATTTATATTTACTCTTCTTCTTTACCTAAACGTGATTTAAAAAAAAAAAAAAAGAAAAGAAAAAAAGGTGATTTTCTGAGACCATTTGAGGTTATCCAGTAATGTAGAAAATAGAGGAATGGCAATGGCAGTTAAAACAAGACAAACATATCATAGCATAATGAAAATCACATTATACTGAGTAACATATTACAGTCAACATAACTGCTCTTGTTTAAATGAAAGTTACACACTCTTAGTAGCACTTAGGAAATTTTATATCACTGAACATCTTTCCTTCTCAAAATCCATTAAAGAAGAAAACAAGACAAAAACAAGAAAGATAAAAACATGAAGAAAGAAAGCACATTTACCTCAGCTGAAACTGATAAATGGTCTACATGTAAACTGAACACCACAAAAAACAGAACTGATATTTGACTTCCAGTGCATGAACACTGGGTATCATGAAAAATTTATCCTTTAAGAGCCAGTAATAACCTGACAAAAAAGAGTTTGAAGCCTTATGTCTGACACATAGCAAAGGAACCTTTTTTCTGATTTTTTTTTCTTTTACTCCTTTTGACATAAACATTCCCTTCTACCTGTTCAAATCTTTTGACAGTATTATTTAAAATAGCAAAAGAAAATGAGTTCTGTCTTTCTCCAGAAAGTAATGCATTCTTTGCAGCTTACCAGCCTAAACTCATCATGCTGTCTTCTTGCCAGCTGTTTACAGGAGATTAAGTGCTATCATGTTTTTGGACTATCTCATAAAAATTGTCATAAACATAAAGGTGATAATGAATTATCAGTGCCATTATCTTCTCCTCAAGAGTATATTAAGAATTTAGATTAAGCCATCCGTTCTTCAGAGGTGGTTTATTTTTTGTAAGAATCTTGGTCACAGAAGGATCTGAGAACTGAGAAACAGTTACCAGGATTCCTAAAAACAGCAGGAAATAAAGAGGAGCACTAGAGGGAATTTGTGGAAGTTTAGAGGGATACTGTTAAAAGAGTATTGGAAAAAAATAAATTACCCTAAAAAAGACTTGATTTAGTTCTCTTTTCACCCATCAAGTCTTTGTATTTTTTCCAGTGACATAACTTGTGCAAAATTTCAAAGAGGAAGAGATATAATCAGAAAACAATGGACAATCAGAAAGTGGGTAGCATAACTATGGCTGTATGTCTAGTTTAGCTTATACATCTATTTTAGGGGACTCAAGAATATCTTCGATTTTCTATGTTTCTGTTTTATGTAAAGCTCAGCCCTGTGTAAGAGTCAGACATGGTAGATTTCAGCCTTCTCACCCTCAGAATTATTGTCATAGAAAGGAAATTCTGGAGACCTCAGTCTTTACTAGGAATACCAGAGGACAGAAAACTCAGGTTCCAGAGACTAGCAGGAAAATATGGAGCAAGGTGGAAAAGAATCAGGTCAGGGAATATTTAAGTAATACTTAAGCACATGCATAAATCCATGGGCCCTGACAGGATGCACCCACAAGTGCTGAGGAAGCTGCCAGATGTAATTGCAAGGCTACTCTTGGTAATATTTGATCAGTCATGGTGATTGAAAGACATGACTGTAGACTGAAGGAACGCAAGCATCACTTCTATCTTCAAAGAGGGCAAGAAGGAGGACCCCGGGAACTGCAAGCCAGTTAACTGCATGTTGTTCCTTGGGAAGGTGATAGAGCAACGAACCCTGGAAACCATTTACATGCACATGAAAGACAAAAAAGTCATTAGAAGTAGTCAACATGGAGTCACCAAGGGGAAGGCATGCTTGACAAACATAATTAACTTCTCTGATGAAATGACTGGCGTGGTAGATAAAGGGAGAACAGTGGATACTATCTGACTGGACTTCACTAGGGTCTTTGACATTGTCTTTATAAGATTCTAATGGACAATGCATTTAAGTTTGAGTAGACAGTGAGGTGGACTGAAAACAGGCTGAACAACAGAGCCCAGAGGGCGGTGATCAGTGGTAAGAAATCTAGTTAGAGACCACAAACCAGCAGTGTAATCCATGAATAAATACTGGGTGCAATTGTTTTTAAAACAGAATCATAGAACATTTTGGATTGGAAAAGACCTTTCAAGATCATCTATTTCAAATACCCTGCCATTGGGAGGGACCTTGCACTGAATCAGGGTACCCAAAGTCAAGTCCATTCAGCCACTGAGCACTTCCAATGACAGAACATGCACATGTTCTCTGACCACTCTGTCTCATCACCCTTGTAAAAAATTTCCTTCTTATGTTCAATCTAATCTATTCCCTTTCAGTTTAAAACCATTGCCCCTTGTACAGGTCCTGGGAAAAAAAAAATCTTTTTGTATCTTTTGTATAAGCCTCCTTTAAGTATGGAAAGGCAGCAATAAGGCCTTCCCAGAACCTTCTCTTCGCCTGTCTGAACAACCCCAATTCTCTCAGACTTTCTACAAATGAGATGTATTCCAATTCTCTGACCATTTTCACAGCCTTCCTTTGAACCTACTCTAACAGATCCGTGTGTTTCTCCAGTGCTAGATGCAAGACTGAAGGTGGGTGTCATGAGAGCAGAGCAGAGGGGAAGAACCACTTTCCTCCTACTGCTGAAAATACTTCCTTTTGTACAGCCTAGGTTACAATTGAATTTCTGGCTTACAGGAGCACATGGTTTTCTCATGTCCAATTTTTCATCCACCAGTATCTCCAAATTCTTCTCCACAGGCCTGCTCTCAATTCACGCATCCCATTGTCCGTATTGAGACTGGGGATTGCCTGTACCCTAGTGCAGGCCTTGTTGAACTTCATGAAGTTTATACAAGCTTACTCCTCCAACCTGTCAATATCACTCTTGATGACATCCCTTCCCTCCAGTGAATCCACTGCAGCTTAGTGTCATGTGCAAGGAGAGGAAATGAGAAGGGAGGGGAAGGAAGGCGAGGGAAAGATTTTGTAAAGGTGTATAAAGGGCTGAAGCGAAGGTGGAAACAGGACAAAATCAGGCTTTTTTCAGAGAAGCACGGTGACAGGATCAGAGGCAATGGACACAAACTGGAACACAGGAGTTTCTCTACGAACATCAGAAAACACTTTTTTAATATAAGTGTGGCTGAGCACTGATACAGATTGCCAGGCACATTGTGCAATCTCCATTCTTAGAGATATTCAAAAGCCATCTGGACCTGATCCTGGGAAACGGGGTCTAAGTATCTCTACTTGAGCAGATGGGGTTAGACCTAATGACCCCCAGAGATCCCTTCCTGCTTCAGCCATCCTGTGACTCTATGAGGTTAAGACCTTACAGTATCAGTTATGATTTGTTGTGGAGATGAGGAGGGCAAAGAGAAAATATATATACTTAAGGTTTACCTGAAAGATAGGTCTAGATACAACCAAAAATATATTAAAAAGGTTAATGCATTAAAAGGAATGAGTGCTTTTCTCTCATATCAAAATTCTCCTTCTCCAGAGATTGCTTTCATAACTTGACCTATGAAGTTGAAAATATCTGCAAATGTCATAGTAAAAACATCAATTCCCTTCAATATTAGATTTTTAATAAATTTTCTATATCTTAGTTAAAGGACTGGCAAGACAGATCAGATGACTTGCTTTGTGCTTTCCCTTCTTTAATACTGGGGTTGGGTTTTTTCCTACAAATTTTGTCTGCATTGCTAGACTGCTTTGTCCTAGTATTTTAAAGGCTTTTATTAAGAGACTAAATAGTTCAGGTTTTTCCTATGTTTTAACATTATCACCACTCTAAGGAAAGCCATGCAACAGCAGGTGAAGATGCTGTTTATAAGAGCACAGTGTGAACAGACCATCTCACACTGCTCCAGCTTCACACCTTTCATTGCTGTTTATAATAAGCTAAAGGATAGTCTTTAGGAGGTCAGACACATGTTGATTTGGTCTGATAATTGTGATAGTATGTTGGCTAGCATGTGATCTTCGTTAAATAGAAAGATATAAAATGCAGCTCACCTTAGAAAATTGCTGCAGGTGGTTGAAGATGTACTTTCGGAATTATATGAAGTAAGTTCATAGATCATGTAGTCAGGTGGTTGTGTGCATATTTGCAGAAGTATTCACACAACAAGTCTGTTGCTTCATCTCAAGGGCTTTTTATTAAGCTGGGTATTGTGTTGTGGTTGTTACGATGCCTGTTATGATGAAGTAAATGTGTGTAGGAATGTGCACATCAGAGTGGAAGGCTTACTGAAAATTCAGCCTTTTCTATCATAACTGAAGACTTAGAATTTGCATGAGGCTGCAAAGAACCAAGCGAAGAGAACAATTTGATATTAACTTTATAAGAATATAAGATACTTAACTAGCAGCATTTTAATTCATAAAAGTGTAGTTTGAATGAGCAGGATTTGACTCTGTGCAAAATATACCCTTATTTTATCCTTCAAAGTGTATGCTCATGGAAAAGCAAAATCAAGGGGTGCCCCATCATGGCTCAAAGGGCATAGTCTCATTTAAGTAACAGAAAGGTGGACCTTAGGGCATGTCACCTCTACATCTGTTGACATTTAAAGCCACATATTTTCTATTACAAAATTCTTCATCGCCTATGTCAAAAAATCAGATCAAACTTCATTATTTGTACTTCTTTGTCATTGTCTTATCTGTTGTGTTTTCTACCAGTGATCACAGCTATGATTTTGGACTCTCTTCATGATAAGACCTCACAAGTCTGCCTGTGTTAGCAAATTACAGAAGTTCTCTATGGGCCAGGATTGCCTGGTGTCAGTAGCCAGCTGTGGTATGCACTAAGATAATCACTGGTGTGCTCAAGGCTATTCCTCTGCCCTACAAACATAAGTCATATATCAGAACTCCAGGTAGAGCATCCTAGGGCAAATGGGATGCATGTCCCTCTAGCAGCTAGTGTTCTACACATGTGCAAGTCTTTTTTAGCAATGGCGGGTAGATGTGAGATAGTTGGGAAAAAAATCTGTTTCTTAACACCTGATAGATATGTGGTAGTGCCTCATGTCAGGGAAGAGTCAGAGCAGGGCTTCTCCACAAAGGGTGGCAAGCTGGCGGTTGAAATGAGCTGTGCCTTGCTTAAGCAGGACAGCAACCCCACCCTGGCAGTGTGATGTTTCACAGCACTTGCATGGGGGGACAGCATTAGAATGGTGACGGCGGCGCTAAGAGGTCCCACCAATGGTTCACAACAAGCAGACAAAGGCAAGGGGAAGGATGAGGTCCCAGGTCATTCAGGGTTTTCCAGCAAGTCAGGAGAAGTAGGGCATGGTGCTGGGTGCCAACCTGCCTGTGGTGTGGTTCAGACCTCGACTGGGGGCCCTAGGCTGACTTCCAATAGTGTTCCTGAGCCACAGACAGGGCTCCCAAGCAGGGCTGGGCAGGGCCATCAGGGCTCATGGGTGTGTTCAGGACCCTATACCAAGTACTCACAATTGGCATGAAGCTTATTCCTGATAAATACTTGGTGTAGCCTGGAGCCATAGTGGAACACGGCAAATCATACTCCAGTCCCTCTCTCTTTGTGCCACCCTAGTCACTAAAGATACATCCATGTGCTGTAGTAGAAACCATTGTAGGTCTTATTTTCTACAGGCCTACAAAGGTCTAAAAAGCCTGGGAAAGAGTTAGAATTTGTTATGAACCTATAATAAATTTGAACTAAAACTTTCAGAAAAACTCATACTCAAGCACTATTCCCTTAAGCCACCAAATATTTTATGTAGTCTTATATGGATTCTTAGAGTATTATGTTAGATTAAGAGCAAAGCAAACAGAAGTTTTAAATTAGCTTATTAAAAAAAAAAAACCTAGTCCATTTTTATTACCTCTGCCATCATGTAGAAAATGATAGCTATAAAAGAAGTACATAATGGAAATAATTTACTTTTTTTAAACTTAGTTGTTTTGTTTTCCTTTGTTTTGTACTGCCAACAAGTGAGACATTAATGGCAATATTGATGATTAATGACACTCTAATTTGAATGTTACTACATGAGTACAGCAGTCTCCTATGTATTTAAAGATTGCAGTACCTACCTGTAGCTCTTTTTTAATAAGTTAGTCATGTAGGGAAAGCTCTAATTCAGACATAGTTTAAGCTAATGTAACAAGCCTTGCTTTCACTGTCCTTTTTCTTGAACAATTTCCTTTGACATTAAATGACATTCCCTATTTCTTCATCACATATGAGCTTTCCTAAGAACATAATGATAAAGGAATCCAGAAACCTAGGATGGGAAGGAGAAGATAGAACTTATCAAAAGAACACCCAGATAAAGCAGCAACTTCTGACTAATTTTGTTAATGGGTCTTCCACAGTCTTCATAGAAAAATAGAAGCCTTCTGGAGCAAACAGACTCACGAATTCAGCAGCACTGCAAGTTTGTGGTTTCTTTTTTAACCACTAGGTAAAGAGCATTATCGTGATGGCTATGATGATTTCAGTGAGATAATTTATTTATCTTCCTGTTAGTCATCTGAAATATAGGTAGTATGATGCATAATAGCATTGTCCAGGAGTATCAAACCCAGAATAGAGAAAGCCAGCAATGTAGTCTGATGGCTATTTTAATAGCAGTATTTTACATGGTTCATAATCTGCAGGAGCCTGCCTGCTCTGGGTATTTACAGGACAAATATTCATTCAATAGTCCTAGAGGACTATTCATTTCAGAGGACCTTCAAAGAGCTTGGATGTGGTTTCAGTGGAGGTATCTGATATCAATGAAAGCCCATATTCAATAGAAACCTACATCCCTTTATTCTTTATTGTTGTCAGGTATGGAACCTTTTGTTTGTTATCATACACAAACAAATTATACTATTTTACCTAGAAAGGCTGTTGACAAGGCATAAATTCTGTAGCCAATTCACACTTAAGAGAAGTCTCGGAAGACTGAAAAGATAGAAAGTGAACATGTTCCATTGAAGGCCGAAGGCTTCTTCGAAGTCAAATACTTCGTATGTGTGTGTAGTATGCAAGTGAAAGCATAGTGCCTGATCAAGGACAGGGATTTCTCAATAAGATTAGCTGAGATTAGGCACAGTTTTGCTTCCCAGCAATGGGAGAGAAGTCACTCTTTCTTTCCAGAGCCATCTGGATCTTCTCAAATACCATTCAGATTAAATGAAAGCGGAGGCCTTCTGTAGTCTGTTATTTTGGGGCAGATTCCTTAGCAGAATACGGACAATGTAGCAATAAATAATATTATTGTTTAGCATTTAAAATCACCTGAGAATTCAAAAGTGCTTCAACAGGTATGCTTAGACCAACATAAGCAAAACAGGGCCACTCTCACCTCTCTCAGTTTGAAAACTAAAGTAGAAGTTATATGGAAGGTGGAATTCCACAGACACAACATATTTCTCCACAGGGTCAGAATAGTTACACAATGCTTACGTTTTTACAGACTTGAGGAGTAAATGCCTGTGGGCATAACTGACCTCATAACTCTGGAATTGTTGAGTACTTGCTGGAAAAGGATCCACTCAAATCTGCATGCGATCAACATTCATGTGCCAGTCTCCAAGTACTCTAGAGATGGATCTGTCTTATAGTGGATTTGCTAGAGGATTTGGGCGAAGAAAGTAGGACACAAAACCAATTTCACTTCATCTCTTGCTTGCTTGTTAGCTCACAGACAGAATTGCAGCCAGTATTTGAATAATAATCCTGGATACACTGAAACCTGTGTGCAAGCATGTTTGTAAAGGACTGGGCCCATAAAGTCCTAATGCCCTCAAAGAAAATGCTTAAGAGACAGGAGCACAGAAATGACCTTGCCACTCTTAGAGCTCAGAACAGTATATTTACACATTTCCATTTCCTAGCTGCATCCAGCTCTGGGATCCTCAGCACAGGAAGGACATCAACCTGTCCTCCTCTGGAGGAGGTCACCAAGGTAATTACAGGGATGGAGCAGCTCTCATATGAGGAGAAGCAGAGAGAATTGTTTTGTTCAGCCTGGAGAAGAGAATGCTTTGGAGTGACCTAATTATGGTCTTCCAGTATGTGGAGGGAGCCTACAAGAAAGATGGAGAGGGACTTTTTACAAGGGCATGTAGTGACAGGACTAGAGGGAATAGCTTCAAACTAAGAGAGGATATGTTTAAAGTAGGTATCAGGAAGAAATTCTTTACTTTGGGGTTAATTAGACATTGGAATGGGTTGCCCAGAGAAGTTGTGGATGCTCCATTCCTGGAAGTATTCAAAACTAGGTTGGCTGAGGTCTGAGAATCCTGGTCTAGTGAAAGGTTAACCTGCCCATGGCAAAAAGGTTTGAACTAAATGATCTTTTAGGTTCCTTAAAACCCAGGCCATTCTGTGATTCTGCTAAAGCTAACAGAGTTAAATCAACAAGAAACATGACATCTCCTTTGTGTTATGTGTTTACTGATAGAATCATAGATTTGTATTACCTATTCACTTGGAGTAGTAGGTCTGCTTTTTAACATATTTGTTCTGAAACAGCCTTCAAAAGAAGTAAAGACATTATCTGTTTTTAAAAAATGATTTTCAATAGTGGAGGTCTGCAGAATGAACAGTTTTGGAGAAAATGTTAGCATAATTTACCAGTATTTTCAGCAAATGCATCTTGCTTTTACAGATATGGCATACCTGAAAAGCAGGACTGTGACAGTTTAATGCAAAAGCAATTATACTCTCTGCCAGAAGTACTAAAAGTTTTTCCAGTGGAGGAGGAAATAGTAAAAAAATCACAGCATTTTAATAAATTTACTGCATTTTTTTCTTAGATCTTCAATATCACCTGTCAAAAAAGCACAGGAACCAACCATATCATTTTGTTGTTCATAAAATGTACAACTTCTATATATAGCTTTAGCTGATAAATCCCTGATTTCTTTTCTTACCACAGAGCAGACTCCAAAGGTAATTTGAAGGCTCTAACAATAGATCTGGTTTTAGACTTGTCTTTTAAAGCATCCTACAGTCTCTGCAGACAAGCCAGTAGAGTAGCAGGCTTTCTGCTCTCACAGGCCATTTCTGCTGCCTCCTGATTTCCTCTACTTCTTTTCACTCATCTTTCTACAAAGTTTATTCTGTTTGGTACCAAAGCATACTCTTTCTGATTTCCAAATCTCAGCTATTACCATGTTAATTCTCTTTAATCTAATGCTTTAAAATAAAAATGTGTTTGAGTGACCTTAAAATATCAAGTTCTAGTTCATTTTTATACAGACACAATTGGTTAAACTTTTAGTAACAAAAATTGACAGAGAAAATTTAAAGCACCATTAAGCACATAAACATCAGCAATTTTACCTTAATGCAAAATGCATTCTGTAATTTTTCTCCCATTCTTCATCTCACCCACTCAAAGTAATTAGATAAAGCCTTTTCACTTCTGAAGTTTCAGTGGCACTATGTTTTTAACACATGTATTAAAACCAGAAATTTTTAAAATTCATTGGTTGTTTTTATTCCTCTTTCTTTGCCAGTTAAATCTCTGCTCTCTCATGGCTAGAGGAGTATTTGCAAGTTGAGAGGCATGAACAAGCAGAGATGTAACAATCCTCATTATACTAACAGCCTTCTGAGGCTGAAATTACTTTTGCAGAATATCAGGGTTACTTTCACATATTTCTCTACTTTCACTGTGGCTTTATGTAACATAAAGCTTCTAGATAACAGAATTGCACTGATTACTACACATTGGAATATTGGAATGCTGGAATGCTATTTTCAACCAGCATCCCAGTCTAGTATAAAATGACCACCATTAAAAAAATATGGAAATTATATTTAGATTGCATAATAGAGTCATTTATATCACAGCTCTCTCTTTTTCCTTTATGATCATCAGATTTATTTACAGATATTAAAAAAAAAGAATTGTGTATGTGTTGGGTGAGGTATTCTGTTCTAACCAAGACTGACAAAATTCCTGATGTTATTTCCCATCCTGTGACAGATAAAAAATCACAATAACCTTGCCTTAATACCTGCACAGCCCCCGTCTCCATGTGGTATTCAAATATGAGATATGAATTCTAAATCCTAGTATTTAAAATTGAAATCAAACTGTTCCATTAAGTTCATTCTTAGGTATTTCAAAACAGGACAAATGACCAGCAAATATTTTCTCATATGCAATCGCTCTAATTTTTTTTCCATGAATATTTAAATTTATTTTTTCATAACATTCTTCATTTATCTGATTTGGCTGTTACATGAAAACAGCAGCATTACTGTACCAGTCATGTTTGTAATATTAATTTCCAATGTTGCCATAACAAACAGAATCTTCTGTAAGGAAGAGTGTACTAGCGATTTCTTACTAATAAAGGTTATAACTAGGTACATGTAAATTCTACGAAGCAAATTTTTTCTTACATTGCCTCTCAGTTAATTGTCTCAGTCAATCTCAATTAATTGTATAAGGTTGGAAAAGAACTTTTACTGCCTTCCTTTTTAGACATGTCTTTCTACAGAGAATTTCTTTGCTAAAATTTCTCCATCATAAAATCTTGGTTATTTATTTCATGTACTTTAATAGAGAGTAATGGCCAAACTTCACTTTCAGTATTTCTCTAAGTAGAAGGTGATATTGAATAATTTGTTAAATCCTACTACCACTTCATTTCCAGCTTGAAGAAGTTGTGCTTCTTTTAAACCATCTCTGTGGATGCTCATGGGGGTGTATCTAGATACAGTATTATGGGAATCATCTGGTAATTATTCATATCAACTGAAGTATTCATCTGTGCTATGCAAATTTTGTGCTATGTAAGTTTTAATCTAGAGCTTCTATCTACAAGAGTATATGTACTTTATAAATTAGGAAAAAAATATTCTGAGAAGAATATAAGGTTTGTAGGCAAACTCTCCTCAGGACTTGTTATCTGGGAATAGAAAATGTGAGAGCTAAGTATCAGATGTCTCATGTTCATTAGCTTGAATATAGGAAGGCAAAACTTCTGTAAGTGATCAAATACTGATACAGAGGAAGATTTAAATCTTTGAAAGTAAATCAGCACTTCTCAGAGAAAGATCAATTCCTTGAGAAGGATTCTTGCTGACTGTACATTTACAACTGTAAATAGTAAGATTTTTAGCAGTTTAAGTTTCCCTGAATATCTTTGGACAATACCATTCCAAAAGCATGAGCTAGTCACTTTAAGTCTTTACACTATGAGCAGTTGACTTGACTGTGAGCAGTACTCAGTTCTCAGCATTCCTGAGAGAAACCCTTATGGGACAGGTAGTAACATAGAGAACTTAAATAGTTTTCATGTGACTAAGAATTAGTAGTTCCTTGGGTTTACATTATCCATCTAAAGACGCCTTGAAAAGGTTTCCACTGATTAAAAATATCTGAAGCTGCACATAAAATAATAGAAGCATTAAAAATGCTGGACACTGAAAAATGCAGGCTATCATAGACAATCTGGACTGTCAAGAATATTTCAGACTCATAAAACTTATTTATTTATTTAACATAACATGTTAAATGACCAAAGCTTGCAGTCTTTCCCTTAATCTTTTTCTACATCCCAGAATGGAAAGAAAACAAATAAAGAAAAAGTTCAGTCAGATAGTGTGGCTGTAGTATGCATTATTGGCATTCTTTACCAAGAGCCTGTTATTCTTTCTTTAAGTACCTTTTTACTATAGTTGTGAGTCATTTGCCACTGTGGCCTTGTGGTATTTAGGTCCCATGCTAAATGCTGTTCACCCATGAGGCTTTCATTGAAGATAGAACCTAAAAAAAAAGCATTCTAAAAGGCACCACCAAACCACAGGGAATTTCAAACTGCTCTACATGCTGGAGCTAACAGAACTGCTGCAATCAAAGGAAAAAGTTCAAAATGAGATAATTTCAGTGTAGTCTCCTTCAAAATGCAATTTATTCTGCTTTGTTTAGTAGGGATTTGTTTTATGTTATTTTTCCTAAACCAGATTGCTATAAATGTGAACAAGAGTTTGAGAATCTCAGCGTTTTGTTATAAAGCAACAACTTCAATAAAATAAAATTGTAAAGAATGCTTTGCAGATATGTTTCTTTCCTTCTTGAGGTCTCAAAGGGCATCACCAGGATATATGTCGAACTCATTCTTACAGCAATCTTGACAAGCAGACACTATCCCATTTTATATACAAGCACATTAAAAGCAAAGTCCTATATAAGCCAGTGTAAGTTATGCCTTCTACAGCCACATTCCTCCTCCAGCTCTACCTGGCAACACCATTCCCTTGTGCCTCAACCAGATGCATGTCAGACACTAAATTAGCTGGTTCACAGAGATACAGAGACACAAAAAAAGTCACATTTTTTTTAGACTCAGTTTACAGGCAAATTGTTTCATCCAGTTTGGCACTGCCATCTTCAACTCATTGTTAAACCATGATTAAAGCAAAAGGGAAGGTGGGAGAGGAGGTTAGAGCAGAACTGCATTGATCTTGTCTTATTTCAGTGTCAGGGAGTGTACCCTGAGCCACAAATGTCTATGTCCCACAGTAATTCACAAACCTGCTCCTTCTATGTCTGGGCCAGAGGGATTGCATGAATTACCCAGATCCAGGCTAGAAATGTGTTATTGGCCTCAGAGATGTTGCCATGCCTGTATGCTTCTAGGGCTTGAGACAATTCTGACCCTCAAAGGAGTGCTTCCACTCAGTTTTCAGCTTTGCATTTTTAATTTTTCACTAAAACCAACACTTTTGAAACCTCTTGGTATGTGGGATTTAACCAAATTAAAAATAACCTATAAAGAATGGCATGTGAGATCTTGATCAAGAAATAGAGGTAGGAGAAAACAAAGCTCCTCCATTTATCTTCTTTGTCACTTTTGAGACGGTGGTTGTTTTGGCTTGTTCTTTGGTTTTGTATGGGTCTTTTGGGGTTTGTTTGCTTGGGTTTGGTTGGTTTGTGTGTGTGTGTGTGTGTGTGTGGATTTGTTTGTTTGCTTTTGTTTTGGGGTTCTTTTTTTGTTTGGGTTTTTTTTTTTTTAATATGTTTTAGCTGACTTGAAACAGGACCAGGACTCTCAATTTGGCTCCTGAATTGAGACTGAGGGTACAAAGGACAATTAAATATAGTCTTTAATCTTTAAGCTTTAAAGAATCACATTTATCTGTTATGACATATATGCATCTTATCTACATGCACATTAAGTTTTTCTGTGACTTTCATGCCTAATTTTAGAATCCCAATTTGGACTGGGGCTGAATAGTAGTAAAATTTCTTCCATATGACAACAGGCTATTACCACCTGCCAGGAACACTCTGTCAACCCTGGAGCTCTTCCATTTTAACAGTCCAGTATTCTCTGCTTGGGCAAAAGTTAAATAAAGGAAAGAAACGTCTTAGGATGAATATAAGGCACTCAGTAGAAAACAACCTAGTAATAAATTTTCTCCTTTTTTTATTTTCAGGAATGAGGAACCCTGTACTACTGAAATTTAGGACGACCATTGATTTTAATATGAACATATTTTCTGGAGCATAACTGATCTAGGGAAAAGCAGAGGATAAATATAAAGACAAATATTGCCTAAGAACACTAATATTTAGCAGATACTAAGACGGTTTAGTATACATCTGGACAAATATTTCTAATACTAGTAAAGCAACTTAAACTGTAAGCCATCAGTCTCTTTTGAATTATTTAAACTGACTGAACTCCTCTTTTTTTTTAGTTTTTCCAATGTTCTTGATTTTAAATACAAATTATCTTGTATTAGCCTTTTATCTTTCTATTTTAGTAACTGTTTCAGCCCCCTTTTATGGAGGTATGCAGACATGTGGTGATAATTTTGAATTGTGGCAGAAGTTCTGTCAAGCTGAGGCTGTTTGTTATAGAGTTTAGTGAACATTTTCATGGTTCAGATTTCTATTAAGTCCAATTAAGGGAGAGCATAATGACCGAGGAAGTGGCTCTGTCAAAAAGGACTAAAGGTTGGTCTCAAAAGCATTTCAGTGAACAACTTCAGACCATGACAAAGAAGCATCTAAACAGATGTGTAATGGCTAAAATTTAACCATATTCATATATTTTTCTCATGTTTTCCTAGACAAGGAGCAATCTTGGAAAGATAGAAAAGCAACAAAAACCAATAAGGTTTTCTTCACCTGTTGATTTTAGAGTGCTGATCCCTTGCCATGACTCACTGGCAACACACTGTTGCAAGATCTCTGATACAGCTTTCAGCCTCAGGAAGCTTACCGTGCTTCTGTGGTCTAGGCTGACAGCCCAGTAAAGCACAGAGTTGCCTGCAGAATATTTCTTGCGTCCCACTGTTCTCTGCACTGCCACAGAGAAGTGGAAGTCACATCTTGTCCTGATTACAGAGAAAAGGGGTGGAGTTTGTAGCGCTGTTTATTCCATACAACCCACATCATTGCTGGGCACGTGGTTTCGGCAGGAAAAGCTGGACGCTGGAACTGGAAGTTGGCCGTCTTGTCTTGCTTGCTGGAGTGCAGCGGACAGTCCCCTTAAAACTGGCAAACTCAGTCCCTTCTGCTGCCCGCTGGCTCCCTCTGTCCCATTTTTCCTCTGGAGCATGAATGCGGTCTTGTGGTACTGAAATGGACATCCCTGAGGCACAGCCGAGCCAAGAGGGCCAGGCAGAGCAGGGTCAGTGATGTTTTTCCCACAGACACGCACAACACGGCGCAGCGTTGGAGGCAGCAGCACAGGCAACTGCAGGGAGCTGAGCCCAGCCAGTGGCTGCACAACCCTTGCTGGGACAAACTAACTTCCAGGGTTTATTTGTCCCTGCTTTACGTTGTTTCTGGACTGGGGGGAGGGGTAACGTTGATCTGTGGGAGTTCTCCTTGGCATATTGGGAGTCAATTTGGGTTCTAATTTCCCTGACAGTGTTAAAACAAGCACATGGTTCTAGCAAATTCAAGATGTGATTTTGCTCCTCAATTACATGAAAGACTTGGTTCAGAAACTAATAATTTTTGTAGTGGCTAATTAAGACTGGTATCCAGTACATGTGCAAATCATGGAAAAGACTGATACAAAAAATAACAGCACATGGTTTCAGAAGACCAAATTAGTCAAGAGGATCCTAAATTAAAATCAAGTAAATAAAAGATCCCCAGCTACTTCAACTTGCTAAAGAACACTTGGCAAGAAGAGTTTTAGAATTAAAACCAAACAAAACAAAACAAACAAGCAAACAAAAAACAAAACACTTATTTTTACACACTAAATATTATAGTTAAAGGCTTATTAAAAGGGAAAGAAAAGATTACTACTATCAAATTGGTATTCTTCAAAAAACAATCATTTTTCCTTTCACATCTCTGTCAGAAATCTAGCTTGCTATAAGGCTTTTATATGGCAATGATGCTATTATGTTCTTTTGCATTGTAATGATGCTATGTTGTAATGAATTTTGATGTCGCTACAGCAAGGGAACAGATGCTGCAATTAAGACCACTGAATGGAATTAGTTCCTTAAAGATTCATATATCCTGTGTGAAATTTTAATACTGTGTGTAATATTTATGACATCACTGCTTAGAAGAGGTTCATTAAAAAAAAATTTGAACTACTGTAATGGTATAAAGTACAAAATATCAGAGAAATTGAGATATCCTGTGCTTTTCTCAGATTATAAAGTAAAATGGAGCTGATTTGCCTTTGCTCTGGAGTTTGCATGATGAAACTGCAGCTAAATCAGACTCCAAGAATTTTTGACCCACACTTTTCAGATGTCAGTGTCAAGGTGGGGGGAATACAGAAACAGATGTTTTAATTTAAATTATATCCATGACACTTTACATATACTGCAGAAAATATATTTTTTTCTAAAGCAAAGGAATATTTTTGGCATAGCTATTCAAATGATGTTGATGTAAACCACTTAATTAATATTTTTATGTTTGCTTTTACAACAGTTGATTACTATAATGATCTACTTGAAATATCCAACCAATTTTTAGAGCGGCTTCAGTTTTTTAAAAATGAAGGAGCTAATATTTTGACTTAACACAAAAATTGAAGTGCAGTGAAACTTCTTTCACTAGTGTATGGTCTCAAACATGACTTCAGAATTCTTTTTGCTTCTGGCTGTGGTGGCCCAGCTTTGCCTTTGTATCCCACAAAAGTTCTGTTCAGTAACAAACAGTTAAGGTCTAGGGATAAAGCTGAATCTAGACTCTTTGGCTCTTGTAATCTCAAACTATGGACTTCTAGAGTAATTTCAGAGACAATTCTAAATGTTTTTAGAATGAAATCTTAAATATTTCTAAATATTTTCTAGATGACGATTGCAAGCAAATATTATGACTGTTGCTACACCTATAGGATTTTAAACTAGTGGAACATAGGGAAAACTTTATTAAATAGCGATGCAAGGAATAATGATTAATTTTTTTGTATTAACTTTCACCACTACAAGTAAGATTTCTGTTTAGACAATTGCTGCTGTGAGAGAAAATCGTCAATTTATCTTGAGTGAATTAAGGCTTAATTAACCTTGCTTTCCCTCAAGGCCATTGATCTGGAAAAAGCAAGTCAGTAATTGAATGTTGTATCTACCACAACCCCCAGTTTCTTAAAACACATGATTCATTTTTCTGAACTACTATGGCAGCAAGTCTGTTCTGAGTCTAAAAATCCTTTTACTGGAACTTTCAATCCATCAACAAAGATTCAAATTCACCAGTCATTTGATGTAGTGTTATTTTAGGACAAGTTTATTTTTGTTTTCTGTAATGGTATTTAATGCAGTTGAGTAAATTTTATAATTCCATTAGTATAGATGAAGCACAGATTATAATTTTTTTTAAAGGATACTAATGTGTTGGAAGAGAACAAACTACATTTATCTCACTTGCACTACTGCATTTGTTCCCTGTATAGCAACCATTTGTATTAAATACATATCTATTCAATCTTCAACTGCTAGGGATCATCACATATCTGCAGACTATTATTTAGACTGCTTAAACTGGATTATGGCCACCAATTTCTTATGGGTATATAAAATCAAAAGAGATGCAGGACTGTGATGTTTTGGTGTAGCATAAGACAGTTTTGGCTTCTGTAGTGTCATTCATTGATTCAAGTGAATAATGCTACAGATGAAAACATATATTAATTAGATTTGCTGGTCAATTGACTTCATCAGGCCTGCTTTCTGTTTAATTATTTTAGAAATTTTATTTTATTTATCACTGCTGTATATTCAGTACGGAGAAATACAAATGTCTCTATAACTGAGGCTGCCAGGCCAAACTGATTTTACAAGTCTCTGCTGAGGCCATTTCACTACAGATGAAATCACTTCTGTGGTTTTTGGTCTCTTCCTTACTAGTTTTTACTAGTTTCCCCATTTGGAACTTGAAATCATCTTGCAGTGTTCGGGATTTTTCTGTCTTTATATATATATTTCTTTTTAATCTTTCTGGTATCCTTTTGGTCATTTTTACTGAAAAGCAACTTTACTAAAACTAAAATACTAAATACTAAAATACTAAAAACAAATTTAGACTCCTGATAAACAAATTTTCTTTGACTCTTCCTAGATCTCTCTTTCTACAGAATCATACAATTTGCAAACAAACCACAGTAGGCACATATTTCACTGAAAAACTGAACTCTGAATTTCTAAAGATCTTCCTTTCGGTTTCACCAACATTGCTTCTCTCTAGAAAAAGGATGTTTCTTGAATTAGGTTTGTTTTTTTTTAATGACTCAGTTTACAGTTCTGCCTATGATTGTGAAAGATCTAAAGTATTTTCCATTTTTCCTGTCCTGAGGATCTTTATTCTCCCTTTTTAGGAGATTTTAGGAATCCCTGATTTGTTAACTGCTTCTGAAACTAGACAGGAAGAGAGGTTATGGCTGTGTCTGAACCATTAAATATACTGGGAATGTTCTCTGCCCTCGAGGCCAGCAGGAGAGGGATTTACTCTGCTGGTTTACTTAACCTCCTTTCAAAGCAGAACCTCTGGATATGAACTGGAGAGCGGGGTGTGGTCTGTGACGAGCATTGAGCTAAGACTGGGTTTGCTCCGGGTCATGCTAGTTGTGAAGGACTAAAGTTATCCTAGGGTTGTTCTAACTGCACAACACCAGACACAAGACAGACCACTACCTGGAAATCTCCCTGACGCTCTCTAGTTTGCTGCTGTAGATGTCACCTGCACTCAGCTACAGCTGAATGGTGAATCATTTGCCCTTGTCAGACTTTCTCCTCCTTTGATCTGGATGGCCTGATCATGCTTGCTGGGCTGTGATATCGGCCTTTGTGCTGTTGATATTTTTAGAGGTTTGCTTTTAGACTCCAACAACAGCAAAGCCCTCTCATAATTTTCTTGTTTAAATAACATCAAAAATGTTCCCTATTCTTTAGAACCTTGTAGGAGAAGAACTGCATGGCAATTTTTGATGAACTTTTCAGTCTGACAGATTGGCAAGTGAAGAGATCTAAAGGTAAGACAGATTTTTTCCAGCCTGTAAAATGATTCTGAATCTATTGAATAAATGCCTCCCATTTTCATTCAAGTTTAATTTTTTTATGAGATAGGAGTTATCAAGTTCTCTTACAAACCGCTGAGAGTGGCTGCATGTATAAAGTGATTTTTTAATCTATATTCTCATATTTCTTTTTAATGAACAGTGTCAAAAAGATGTGTGTGTAAAGGTAAGAATTTTCAAACTACTGTATGGATCTAAAAGTGCTCTTTGGATGAAAGATATACTAGTTAAAAGTATGAGTTTTATAAGTCAATTGCAAATGGCATGAGTAATCCAAGAAGTTATTTTCAACAGATCAGAGCATAGACTGAGAAATCATGAGTAATTGTTCCAAAAGTACTGAAGGTCCAGGAGGGAGCTGTAGTATTATGGGAACACAGAACTTTATTGGAATAGAGCATCAGAATAAAAATATCCTAAGTGCAGCAGTAGGACAGTGAGATGTCACTCAGACTTCCTGAACAGTATGATTGAAAGAAGACAGCTCTGCTCCCTGAACACAGAGGTTTTCACTACGGTTTTTCATTCATGACAGTTTTAACATGCACACTGATGTTACAGTTCTGTAGCTGACATCAGATTAAATTTAATCTTTAAAGCTAATAATGAGTTCTATTTTGCTCACATAGACACACAGTGCCAATTTCAGCAGTTAGATTTTTTTCAAACCTTACAATTTACATTATTTAGGTCAATTTTATTTTATCCCGAAGTGTTTTCCCGATGTGGTTCAAAAGGAACCTGCACAGGCTGTATTTGCATTCTAATCTGAAGACAGGCCTGGCTCCAGTTAGTTCAAATGTTTCTGTACATTAGTTTTACTACCCACAGTACAAATGTGGCATTTCAAGATTCAGGAATTTCAGTGGCATATGAATCAATCCACTTTATTCCACCCATTATAGGTGGCATAGCAAAGTGTGATGTACCAAACTCACTTACTTTCAAGCATAGATAAACTCATAAAACTGAAGTAGTTTCAGTAGTTTAGATTTATAAGTTCCTGACATCTCTGAATCACTCATACTGGCTGACTGCTGGGAAGAAATTCATTCCAAAACATAAACTGTTTTTCAAAGGTCATGGAACTTTTTCCCTGGTCTTCATTTCATAGTAACAAACTCTAATGCCCTATTGGACATCTCACAGCTCATCAGGTATGAATGTTTAGCATTTGAGTCACAAAAGGTTATAGATGTCACTCCTCTCTGTTAGGAAAGTATGAAAATGCATACTAGTCAGTTTTGTGTTCAGTCTGTTCTCAGTGGAGGTAATTGGTTTAGCCATTGGCCTTCTATTTCTGCCAGGGCCAGCTGATGATCTGGCAGAACACTGTGATCTGTGGGGCTGAAGAGTCCTCATAAATACAATAACATCGGCCTGAAAGTCTGCATTCTGTACACAGACAAAAATAATGAATAGTAATAAATGTTCGTCAAGAAACACTTGCATAAGGAATCACTTCAATTTGTATATATGTCAAAATAACAACTTTTCTGTATAGCAAATTCCTTCTCCCTCAATGCCAGTTTCTGGTCTCCAACTTCGCATGCATATTCTCAGATACTGTGTTGCTAGTGCAACACTTCTCATCTAGCAGGTGGCTGACTAATGAAAAGACATTTACAGCAGATGCAGACCGCCATTTACAGATGCAGACCGTAATCTTGGAAAAAGTCTTTAAAAATAGATTCGGCTTCCTACTTTGCATCACCACATGTGTTACATGTAGGAGTTTTCTTGCTGTCATAGGTGTGAGTTGTGGGTGGCCTTAAAATTTTGGCATGTGGGTGTGTGGGCATCATAAGGCTGTTTCAGGAGATCATTACAAGGACAGCCTTTAGCTAGACTCAAGCTTCATTTTTCATTTATCTCGTATCATTGGTTCCAATGGGTTTAATCATTAAATTTCAAAGAAAGGTGCTTCTGCTTTTTAGCTGTCTGAGGAAACTGAAGAAAATGCACTCACTAGAAACTTACTAGAAACTTTTATTTCTTCAGCTATGTTTCTCTGTCAGGCAGCTGAGATCTCCAAGCTACTACTTCTTACAAACCATTCCAGAAAGAGACTTAATCAAAAGCAAAAAGAACAGTATTCCGCACTACTTAATCTCCTGAAAATGAAAACAAAATAAAGCAAACCAAAACCCTAAAACACACTTAAGGAATTTAAACATAGTAAACCTCTTAGACTTACTTGCTGCTAACACATATGGGTCCAACAAGCTGTGCGTGGAAAATTTCTGTATTATTTGTAAAGTTTTGGCTAAAGCTGTACTATTTTGGAGTTCATATTCAGTTACATCTATTTGCTGAAGACTTTTCAAGGGTGCTGACAAATGTGCTTCCTTTGTATGCAGTGCAAAAAATATGATTCAGCTGCTATTGTACAACAGAAGGTAAAATAAAATCAAGTAAAGTAAAACAAAATAAAATAAAATTGAGTGGTTTTTTCTCTTTTTCTTTGTTTTGTTGCTGTTCTTTGGGGGTTTTTTTAATTGAAATAATTGTATAAAGATGCTGCTTAAGAAATGGACATATTTTTTCCTGATTAGGTGGGTCTTATAATACATGTACCCACACATTCCTTTAAAGAGAGACTTTCTACTTGATTTCTCAATTCAAAAAGTACAGTAAACACCACCAGAGGAATGACAAGTTATTTAAAGGGAGATTGATTGCTCAACATTGCACAGATAGATCCTGGATGAGGTACAGTGCTAGAACAACAGAGTGTACAGAGACCACAAAATGCAGAGAGCAGCCTAAAGAATGAAGTCTGACAAAATTAAGTGTAACTATAAAGAAAGAAATCCAGACACAAAAAGCAAAAGGAAGCTCTTCCTGAGCGTTTTCACAGCTGAGAATAATGTTGATATAGGCAC
Organism: Atrichornis clamosus; assembly: GCA_013400975.1. Taxonomy (NCBI): domain Eukaryota; kingdom Metazoa; phylum Chordata; class Aves; order Passeriformes; family Menuridae; genus Atrichornis; species Atrichornis clamosus. The sequence goes on from WBMZ01008997.1 coordinate 28,198, forward strand.
ATAATTTTTCAATGTGTTCATATATTAAAAATATTCTAGTTGAAGATAAATACTTATGCAAAGAGTGGGGTTTTTGTTGATTATCTGTTAAGCTTTGAAGGGAGACAGTCAGCATTTTAATGTTCTAAATAATCAGAAAGTTTCTTTGGTTCACTGAGAATTTCACAGTGAAATGTTCTCTGGTGTTAACTGCCTATGTTTGCATTGACTCTTAGAGTCATCACTGAGAGAACCATGTGTAGGTTTGATTCAGTACCAGTCATGGCAAGTCCTCCCATTCACTGCACATATTTTGGATCATAGTTCATATGCCCAGAATATTTTCTCATTGTCTCCAATTTTCTGTTTAATGTTTTTTGTTTTAATAGATTTGTGACATGCTCAATCTTTCCTGCTTTCACATGTACCACTTTTGAATCTTTTACTTGACTTTAAATAGGATTTTTTTAATCATTATCACAGGTTAAGTAACTGCATGGAGATTTAATAAACACTCAGATATAAAAAAACTTGAAAAATATATGTGCAACTTCACAAATTAGGCAGATTTGCTGTTCTGCAAGAGAGATGATGCAGTCCAGAAGAGAGTCAGTTGTATCCAATCTATGCTGTGCAATGCAATGCCTTGGCCTGATAGCCTTGAGCCATCTCTAAATGGACTACTCTGTCTTCATGGCAGAAAGGAGTGTAAAACGACACTAACTGAGGTCCCAATGCAGGACATGAGCTCCTCCTGATTTCCTCTTCCATTTTGTTGTTGCCTTCAGCTAAACTGTGGCAAATGCCTTCTCAGTTTGAGAGCCTGGTACTTCTGCTGGAAAATTGAATTGCAAGGTTGCAAAAGACATTCATGTTGGTATGATTGCTACAAAAAGAAAATACTTTATGCACAAGTAATGACTGTTCATGGGGAATCAATTAATGAGATATATAACCAGGAGAATAGATGTCTTGTGAGGGAATCCAATAAAGAAAACATGCAGTCATCTGAAAACCTCTACAAATGTATGATTGTGCAGCAGACAATAAGAGAAATCCAAGTCAGGAATCATAAACTAGGTCAGCTTTGCTTTGCGTCAGGTTATGTGTTGGCATGATTTTTATTTTTTCATTTATTTACAAAAAATTGAAATTAGGCTGAAATGGTTTGGTTGCTATAATATTTTTCTTAACTAATCATTCAGAAATTCCATAAACACTTCAGGAAGCATGACCACAAAAGTTTTCAAAAGAAGTCCCCATGTTCATCACCAGACAGTTCACGGAACAATTAAGCAGAGGACACTATCTAGTTTTTAGACACCTTCTTTCATGCCTGCAGTGCACTTCATTTTGTGTCATAGGTAAATTTCTAAATTCAGTCAGTACTGGAAACCCATCTCTTTTCTCAGAAATTCAGCTAGAAGTTGATGAAGTTTCTGGACTGAAATATTGATTGTATACTGTTTTGGAGCTACTGGTCTGCTTGATTGGTACACCTGTATAAATAAAGTAACATACACTTTTAATATTTCATTATATTTGATTTTGCTTCCGTTAGGCAGTCCTATGAGATCCCATAGTTTTGCTGCACTCACTAAATTGCAGCGGTATATGACATATAAATTTATTGCTTTGGACAAAGGAGGGATGATTACAATGTGCCATACTCATAATTGTAAAAAATTAACTGGATGATTTTTCAATAGACAAGTGTCAGCAATGGGATAGTTCTGAATAGGACAAGAGTAAGAACTTATAAGTAATATTTCTGACAAAAACATATTTACAAAAAAAGGAGAATTTCAAAGAAAGAAGTGTAAATACACACATAGAATTGGAGTGTTTAAGCATAACAAACATTTAAGAGATAGGGAAAATATGAGCCAGATTTTTAATTTTTTTCAAATTTAATCTTCAACTCTTTCCTTTACAAAAATAAATCTGTGAAATCTCCATCTTTTTTCAAAGAAATGTTGCAATTTGCAAGAAAATTGAATTATTTTTAAACTTGAAAAGTATGTTTTCTTTCTTCATCTATAAGCAGACTGATTCTGTGACAATGAGTGCAAGGGAAATGTTGTTCACGTAAAATTAAGCTATATTTTTCCACTTGGAAGTTTGATTACAAACATGGGTGAGTGATACTCTGTCTAGGTGAGTGGTTTCATCCTGTTCTCAACACAAGCAGAATTAAAGGACTTCTTTGCCATAGCAGGCACCTTACATATGTCACAGCATCCTTCTCTACTTGATGTGATGCAAATGTTACAGACATGGAACTCCACTGATTTGTCAGACACAAAAGCTTACTGTACACCTAGTTGAAACGAAAACTTCAAATTGGCACATGTCCATGTCTTGAACCTCGCTTACCACCATTCATTTGACAGTGTTGGCTTGTTAGTTAAACTACACAGAACTTTCCACCAGTGTCGAATGTGCGAAGCTGTTGCTGTGCCCTGTGACTTCAGTCAGCATTTACTGGCAAGGCACAGTAACACTTACTTAGTTATCACTGAGCCAATACAACTGTCATTGAGAAATGGGGTTTTTTTCCATCACCTTTCCTCACCTGCTAGAACAGGTACTCGTTACCTCTTATCAAAGGATACAAGGACAAAAAGCAAGATCAATATTGGACTCTAACATATTATTCAAAGCATCAGACATTCTGGAGCATTAAAAATCTAAACTACACACATATGTAACTTCAGAAGAAATTGCCATCCAGGGACTGGTGAAAAGGAAGAGAAGGTATGGATCTTGCCTGCAAATAAGTGAAATAACCCAGACAGCCATGACTAATCTTGAGATAAAACAGTCATTCAATTAAAAGATTTAAGGAAGGAAAACTCCTTCATATCCTGTACCTGGTCCAAATATTTTCTCTGTCTCTCATGCTCCCCTTGAGATTTCCCTTGTCTAGAAGCCCCTCCAAAGCAGTCTACTCCTTGTTAAAACACAAAAACATATTATTCCCAAAGCAGCAGAGAGAATCTTTCTGCATTCCTAGGATGGTTAATAAGCAATGTGACCCAGCAACCAGACAGGAATTGCGCCAGAGATCATAACAATAAGTATTCTCCTACCTCCAGACCTTGAGAATCTCTTAGGACTAATAGAAGGCAAATAAACAAAAATCTGAATTGCACAGTAGAAGTCAGTAATTTGGATACAAATGTACCTTCAATAGTGTTTTATTATGCATGCTCTGTACGGTTTCAAGAAACCAGACCACCACCACTAAGCTGTTCTTTCAAACAGCAAGTACATTTGTTTTTCTACAACCGCAGGGCAAGATTTATCAGTTAATACTTCTACTTGTGCCTAATAGTAGGGGAGAAAAAAAAAAAAGAAAAGGAAAAAAGCTGGGAGAACATAAAAGGGTATAGTATTAAATTCCTATTTATTTTTGCAGACCATGTTAAATGTCTTAAATGTTTAAATGGTGTCAGTATGTGGATGCAAAACAAAGTAAAAAATACAGTAGTGGAATAACTGAGCTTCAAAAGGACTAGTCGTCACACTGTAGCTCTCACTTTCTTCAAGTACTTGTGTAAGTCTGGATGTGTCTGGGGAGATAATATAAATAGATGCCAAGCCCTAAAGTCTCTGACTGACTGACATTTTGGCAGTTACCAGTAGATGGCTGCAATTTCTAGTTGCTGAAATGGCTCACTTAGAACTATTCTGTTCCAAACAGCTGCTGGAAATGAACCAACCACGAGCTGCGTCTTGAAGGCTGTTGCTGCTGGGCTTGTCCTGCCTGTGCAATAGAAAAATACGTACCTGGAAAAAATAGAAGTTTATAGACTGCATCCTTGTCATTCGGTATCTGTAGGATTGAAGAGATATTTACAGCTTCTGGCTCTCAAAGGCTGCTCTTATTCTCCTCTCAGTTAGTCATAAAGTCCATTAGGCACATACGCAGTTAAAAAAAAATCTGTGACACACTCAACCAATATCCTTCCTCCATTCTCAGACAATCCAATATGCAGCTTTTTTTATCCTGAAAAATATGTACAGAAACTGATATTGCAGGAGAAAGCAAGTTTTACATTATTTTGTTTAATCAAAATTAGCACTTCTTAAAAAAATAACCACAAGCTTCTGCTTATGTGCTTTATATCTGACTTTTGGAACAACTTTTAATCTAGGAACTTTTCTTCATTTTTTTCTGGTTGTGAAATCAATGAGGATTGTTTTATTTTAGTAGCATGAACATTTAACAGTATGAATATATACACACCTGTCTTGGCATGATACATTTTTAGGCTGTTTTACATTTATCATTGCCTCTGTAGCCCTTAAACTGCTGCAAAGCTGTGAGTGATGCATGTAAAACACACAAAGAGCAAACTGTAATTAAAGAGAGCAAAAAAACCAAGATGGAGGACAGTTGCACACCACAAAAAAATAGAATAAAACAAAGTAAACACTAGGCAGTGACATGGACACGTCTCATTGTTTTGGTAATTCTTGAATGGAGAGGACAAAACTCTGAAGGAAATAGTGTTTTGAGGCCAAAGAGAAAGCACGTAATATCCAAAGGAGATCTCAGTAAAGTCCTATGGAATGCAGACATAATGGCTAGCTGGGCAAGATGGACACATGCAAAGTAACAGAACTGGACCACAGCAGAGCTGGCAGCAGTCAAACTCCTCGGAGTAAGGCAGAGATGTTGTAGAGTGGGTTTGTGCACAAAACTCTGAAAGCTTGTTATTTCATGAACTGAAAGTACTCCCTCTCCTCTAACAAACAAGTAAACAAACAAGTAATCATTTCAGTGTAATTTTCAAACAAAATTTTAGAAACACAGCAAGCTCATATACAAATGCCTTAAAGCAGTTAGGAAGGGGATGTCATACTATCTTCCTGCTTTCTCCAGCTGGGGATTTGGTGATATGTTCAAACAGCACCATGGTTTGCTGATGGATGTTGTTTAGTGAGTATTTTGAGGCATAGTCAACAAGTATACATCTGTCTACAGAGTTTGTGGTACATCAAGAGAAGAGCTTTGTTTCTATGAATAATTGACATTTCATAGCTGCAGTTCAGTGCTGTGCACGTAACACTGGTAGGTAGATTCAATAGGTTATAAATTCCTCAGTTTTCTGCAAGGAGCTCTAAAGATGGATAATTGTGAATAGAATCAGTACAACACATTTAATTATTTTTCTAACATACTCTTGAAAAAATGTTCAAAAAAAAATATAAAGCAAAAATATACATTGCATCTGGAAAACGTGGAATATTTTTGATTTTTTTTCCCCCATCCTGACATAATTACTGACAGTAAGATTTGTATCCCTTAAGACATTTGTTTTCCTAGTCTTCTGGTTGTTGTACTGATTCTGTGTCACACTCTCACTACAGAAGAGTCAGCTGATCATAACCATTTTGAGATGCTGGATATTGATATAGAAGTACAGAAAAAGACATGGTGAATGTTGACACAAAACAAGATTACTGGTATGGACACAGGTATCTGTGAATCAAAACACACAAAGTGTTACTTCCATGCTATCAGGATATCGAAGCTCTCTGAAAATTCTCTGTCATATCTATGAAAGTAGAACAGAATAAGCACTGTAAAAGTGGATTAGAATAAGAAAAATATGTTTGTGTGTGACTTAAAAAGGGGTAGATTTTCCTCTTCTTCACTATGTCAGATGAAATGCTTTGATGAAAGAGTCCTGATGACACCAAAATGCCTTTCTTGTCTGAGGAAACACAGACTGAGAGCAACTTTTTAAAAGGCTCATCAGTTCTTAACAGTTTAATATAATTCAGATTATTCATTTTTATTATTAAACCTGTTTTAATATTGTGCCGTAGATAGAAACAAGTACCTGCTGTATAAAAGAAAATTTCAAAATGATGGAGTGCCACTGTCTATCACAGATTGAAGGTGTCAATTATTACTAAATGAAAAAAAAAATAAAATAAAACTAAAAGCAAAACTGCTGTCTGTAGTAAACCTTATTATTCATTGTCAGTTTTTGCTGATGAGAGGTTACAAGGTATAAGAATAAATTAATTTTCAGCTGAAAAATGAAAGGAGAACTCTTTTGTAACGCCTATCAGAAGAAAAGATCTGAAAAATAATAACTTAGTAGGACCAGGAATGTTATTAGCTCATGAACATTGAATCTCAGCATATTTGCAGTCCCACCTTTTTAGATTTAAAGGTAAAAATTAAAAAACTGCTGTATCTTTTCACTGGCATTAGGACTGACAATAATATCTTCACTAGAAAGATAAAAAAATAAGTAATTTCTTTAGAGAAATATATTCTCCTTTTTTTTGAACTCTTGCAGGAAACTATGAGAGGAGTGGACTAAATTTTTTTAATGCATTTATAGAGCACATAGTACAATAATGTCAGTATCTTTGACTATCATCTGCAAAAAATGCATCCAAAAAATTGCTGAAGTGTTTGATAAAATGTAAATTAAAAAATCAAATAACCAAATCTGACATTTGATTAAAAAAACTTAGAAGAACTCATTGGTTGTGATCTCATGACTTCATTGTCTTCTCTGCCTGATCTGTAATACTACTTCTAAAATCAGAGAAATTTGTTAGTTTGGGTTTTATTTCATGTAAGGATATGGAATTATCTGTAGAAGGTTCTTTGTGAAAGACCCAATACCTGAAATAAGCTGAACCTTCAATTTTGACTTTGGAAGTTCACTTGTGGAAAATCTTGAAAAAGAAGGGGGCTAACACTCATGCCTCAATCATGACAGAGCATTCAAATATACTAGCTGTAATGTTTGGGGAAGAGGATGACCATGGTTAGGCAGGAGTTAAAACTTATATTTCTCTTCCTCCTAGGACTTCTATCAAAGACACCTGGAGCTTTGCAAAGCTTTTTCTTTTTTTTTTAATTATTTTTCCTTTTTAAAAAAAAAAATATTCAGATGCTAACAAATAATCTATGAAAACACCTAAAGTTTTCATTAATTCTGTGAAAGTTTGTTTTTCCTCAAACAGAATTATTGAAGAAGAAAGGTGATACTTGTTCTTACCCATCTCCCACAATCCTCCGATCACTTTTCAGGCATGCATGTCAATTATTCTACTAAGTGTGGAAAAAGCAGTCTGAAGCATTGTTAAATGAACTATATGAATCCTTGAAGAGACACAGTAGGTGTCTGAAGTGAGAATTAAAAATGCCATGTACTCAAAGCTCACACATTTTTAATATTAGCCTTCAAAGTTAGCAATGATGGCAAGATCATTCCAGCGTCATGATATAATTAATTGCCATAATTTCAGACATTTCAAAAATGAACAAGGCCATCATGTAATGTCAATGAGAAGGAGTCTGATGGAGCTAAACATTTGTTTTCATACAAGTTTGGAAAGTATTGTTAATGATGAGGCTGCAGGTTGACTCTGATCCTGATTTTAAACATAGAGAACTATTTTTTACTGTTGCTTACAATTAAGCAGCCACGCTAACTGCAAGACTATTGATGATTTTAGATAGTTCTCACATGGCTCTTCCTCTCCACCTGAAGTACCCCAATTTAATAGCTTCTTGCTTCTCTTTCTTTTTAATCTGCCTACAGATAAAGCTCCTCTTATATTTAAAACAATCTCAATGTCTGTTCACCCTGACGCAGTACTATGTAAACTAAACCTTTATGTTGCTCACTGAAAGACTTCAAGCATGCTATAGCTGCTGTGAATTTCCTCGCTATTCAGCTTGCTTTCTCAAGTTTTCCTGGAAAAATATTGATCGTGAAGAATTTGATACTCATGGTTGGAAAATAAAATGTCATTTTGCTGAGTGTCATAGTATCATTTGGTGAAAGGTATGATATACTTCCCATTCTTTGATTGGATGAGCAAGTTTATAATTGGGAATCTTCAAAGAAGTTACAGAGACTCCAAAACTCCAAGAGGAGAAAAGAGTGGTTTAAGACTTGTGGAAGATTAGTGACTTTTGGAACATTTTAAAGATTTTTCTTTTTGAAAAAGTCATGTCTTGGGTGAGGTGTTATTGATAGAGAAAACAGGCAGCTGCAAGATTTACTGGCTGGGTGCACAGCTAAAATTTTATTTTCTCTGATCACAATAATAGAAGGTAATTGTGAAAGTAATAGTGGCTTTGAAAAGATGAGGTCAGATTCTCATCTGGCCCATGTATTTGCCTCTGTGCCAGGGCTAGCCCAGGCTTTGGGGAATGCTATGTCAAGTGATATCCCATTCCAAGTAAAATATACCAAGTGCCCTGCATTTGCTACTCTTTAACTTTCTGTCATCACCGTAGTCATTACCACAAAGGAACACTTGTTTACACACGGCCTTGTTCTGAAGGCCTTAGTCATGTACTTTGATATATTTACTTGCATCTGTGCCAAGGTGTACAGGAGACGTGGAATTAGGAATTTGCTCCTCGCACACACTTCATAATTGCAGCAATGATAGTTGACTCTGACGGTCTGTGGGCCTGGCAGGTGAACTTGGTGATTGCCATAATGACGAAAGGCAATCTGCAAGGGCTGCAATTGGTGTGCTGGTACCAGCATCTTGAGTATTCAAGCAGTGCTCATTTCTGTGGCCCTCATGGCAGCTCTAATGGTGTTCAGGTTCCTGACAAATAATCTTGTATTAGGTGTGAGTGTGTTTGCTTGCATATGTCCTGGTGTGTGTATAACATGAGGAAGATTGAGGAGAACATGATGGAAAACAGGAACAGTAGACTTGTCTCTGATTTGAAGAATAGCCAGTGAAATAATCTCTGAGAGCTACTGTGCAGGCACTGTGTACTCGTGGTGTTCATGCCTTCAGCAGCTCACGTTTTCTGATCCCTCTGTGCTTTATGTCAGTCTCATGGTGTAAATAAAAAGTTATCAAACCCTAATTTTTCCGTGGTCTTTCTGAAAGCTAATACAGAACATTTGGCTAAACCAGTCTCTGATGATGACATCAAGCCTCCTTTGCAATAGCTCTGCCTGGAAGATGTCTCTCCTGAGGTTAATCTGCACTTATCTGAAACAGGAGTTTCACTTGTGAACACATCAGGCAGGGCTTTGTGCTGTGCTGATAGATCGGCGTGTATAGATCCCATTTCAAAGAACACCTTATCTGCTCTGATTTATTATTTTGAGTTCTAATAAAGCCTTTCTTCAAAGATAATATGTCTTTGGTGTCTTCTGGCATGTCCACTTTAGGTAAAAAGTCAGATAGACCAAGCTCACAGTTCAGGCAAATAAGAGGCTTTTTTTTCAAAAAAAAAGGAATGAGCAATCTACTTCACAGGAACAATCATTTTACCTTTGACTCAGTCATTTTACACTGATGAAGTCCTAAATAAAGCTAGATGCTTCAGTTAACAGCAATAGACACAAACATTTTCTTATATTGATCAGGAACTAAAATGTTTTTTAAGAAGTGAGCAAGCTCTATTATTTCTTTTTAATGGATATTTTACTTCTTTACATCTAACAAATACTGGTTCATTCCAGAAGTGTTTTGACTTCTGCTTTGTTTCCAGATACAACTCAAAATTTACAGTTTGAATTCTGGTTCCATAGGCCCTGAGATTTCTGAAAGATATTATTTCAGAAATAAAATGTCTTGCAATATTTGCCACAGGAAAATGCATGAAATTTCATGAAAATCCTGTTCAGAACATATCAAGAAGATATTTGGATAAGACTTTAAAATGTTAGATCATCTTTATATTTTACAAGGGGGTTGTTTTGGTTTTTTAAAATGTATTGGCACATTACATAGAACATTTGAATTTATCTTAAAGTTAAGAAGCAATTATCCTTACAAGGAAAACATACTGTAAAATAATTAAACAAAACCTGAGAAATCAATTAATTTTAGAATTTTTTTTTCTCTATGAACTAAATTAGAGTCAGTGTGTCATTTTCTTCAAGGGTGAATAGCATGCATTTCTTTTATCATACTTTTTACTGTAATTATTTTAGATTCCTATATTCTATTTTTTAATATTATGCAGAAATCTCAAGGGCAGCTGTTCCTCAGTTGTAGTCTATGAATTTGTAAATATCACTGCAAATTTGAGAAGTCACACACTGCTAACCAGTCTTAAAATACTGGTTAAGTCTCCTGTATATGGGGTTTATCTAAGTTTTGACACCAAAAAACTTTCTAAATTTTCTGTCTAGTAACTGAAGAAAGACTGGGAACTCCAGTGCACACCTCTACTTTTCATGCATCTTTTACCACGTGCAGAAAGACTCTGTAAAAATAATATATAAAAAAATGTACAGGAGCTATATATAGCAGACATGAGTATCAGGCTATTCTGCTATTCAAATAATCAGACTTGCTCGATCAGTAGAGACTCCCAGTGAATTTTTGCTGTCCAGACAGTTATCAGTCAAACAGAGAACATTTTCCTCCTGTGTTTCTTGAAAAGGTCAGGTGTCATCCTTATTTCTACTGATTTGATACGTTCTCTCACTGCTTTTTTTCTTGGGCTTTTACACTCTTTGATGTCAGCATTTTTCTTCTAAGTCCTGAAACACTATTAGTCTAAACAGTTTTACTTCTGCCGGTCTTTTTGCGTCCTTTCTCTTGCAAGGTCTTAGTTTGCATAGTCCTTTGGAGTCTAACATTTTTTCTCATTTACACTGAGTCAAGGTCACACAACTGGGCTGCACCAAAATGCACAGACAAAGGGCACAGGTAGCTGAAACCCAGCACTGTAGGTTACACAGAAGACATATCAAGTCCCAAAGGCTCGAAGGTCCTCTCAAAGTGTCCCTTTACGTGATTAAAGAGGAAGGTAAGATCAAGTAATCTCCTACCTCATGGACCTTTTAGATAGATTATAAGATGCATTAATTCAGGTCTTGATATTACTCCTTTTTTAATTTTCCCATCTATCAAGCCTCATCCTTAGAAATCCACAGGCATGGGGAATATGGTATTAATAATGCAAACAAGAATATTGCAAGAAATGATGATGTTATGTGCAAGAGAAAATTAGAGGAGAAATGATAAATATAGCTCCAAATTAAACTCTAACCCATGCTATGAAAACATGTTTCCATGGTCCAGGAGAATATAAGGTTGACAAAAGTGTTTTCTTTCTTAAAACTTTAGGATGTCATGAGGCATTCTAGCCTGTACTAGGAATAGGAAATTCATAGAAAGTGTAGATAAACTGAAAGAAAATGAGCTTTATAACTCTATGCTCAGTACTAACTCTTCTTGTCTCATGAATATTGCACTCAAAAAATCCAATTTCTAATGGTATCGTAATTGATTTTGAAGCAATCTGCTATGTCTTTTGGGAAAACAACTAAGACTTTCCAAATCCTTGTTCAAAGCTCCTCGAATAGATGACATGGTCAAGCTTAATTGAAGGGTCAGATAGAATACTAACAGAGACATAATGGAATGTATCAAAAGTTTTTTTAGTTTGTATTCTTTCTGTCAATCAGCAAATTAAGAACATTTCTTGTGATTTCTCTGTTTTTTTGATCTTATACTTTTAAGATAAATAATATCCCTTTATTTTGATAACAAAGTGGTGAAACACACATTTCAGACAAAATAAAAAGCAACATGTTACCCAAATTCAACTATTTTTGGTTTTAAATAATTTCTAGCATTAATATGTTCTTGTTGTGTAAGTAGTCTTTATGTTCCTCCAGTTTTCCATACAACTTGGAGAACTGGGATATTCTTTAGATATCCTCAAATACTTGTGTTTTATACACAGGCTTAATGGATGAAAAACTTAGATGCCTGCACTACTTGGACTAGATCATGCCTTGTGTTATATTCATGATTCAAAATCTGTTGATTAATCCTGACTTAACCCTTCTCAACTAAATGTTTTGATGTTGACTATTTCCCAGTATTTCATAGCAGTCACAGTTGTTACTAGTGTGGTGGTTCCCTGCTTTTTCATCCACATACATTTAATGAAATGACTCCAGGTTTTAATAACTGGCAGCTATTTTTCCATATTAAAAATGGCATATTTGTTAAAGTCTCATCATTTAAAAACACAGTCTTAAATTATACAATAAATGACTGAAAAGAGGGAGGAAGCATAGCTTTTGCTACTTTTCATCTCATTATCAGAAGCTGTCTTTTGGTTGTGGAACTCTTTTAGTCACGGGGTCATATGTAATTACATAAAACATAGATGACTATATTTCAGATAATTATTCTAGCTGATCTCTTTATTGTCAATGGAAAGTAACTGGCCCTAGTACAGATGTCGTGAGTCAGAGGGTAGACAAATAACTACCCTAAATATGATTCCACTTGGTATGAGTATGAACATTTACAGGCAAAATGGCTGTTGCTTTTTGCCTTTAAAGTTACATTTTGCTATTTATAGGCACAAGACATGTAACAAACTCTTAGAGGGGAGCACTGCAGCCAACTTCCAGTCTATGACTGACCAGCAAACCCATACAGAGGAAGAAGGCTCAGTGGAAATGGGCAAGGGTGAGATATCCATGAAGCCTGGGGAATCAGACAGGATTCGACTGACCACACCTGTTACAAAGACGCTGGCTTCATCTCAACACAAGTGACCAGAGGTTAGCCTTTGCTTTACATAAAAAGCTATGTCAGTTGAGTGGATCAGCTGATGTTGTAAATATTTCTCCCTGAGTTCATTCAAAGAGCGTGACTGTCTCCCTGTGTTATCCAGGTCAGCATGGGTGAAGGGAATATGTTGCTCAGTCCAATGAAAAAAAAAAGAAATTTCAAAGGGAGCAGAGGGTTTGAGCAGGCGTCAACACATGTGTTACTTCCTGGCAATTGGGAATGCCCAGCATCATGATGGTGAGCATATTATGGAGATTCTTGTGTTATATAATGTGAATCACGTTATGACTAAACTGTGTAATTTTATAAGTGTAACTTACATTCAGATAATTGTTTTGGTGCATTTTATATCACTTGCTAAACCATAAATCCTATGTAATATCAAATATATTCAAATAAGTAAATCTGACATGAAACATTGTAGCCTCTCCATGTGGAATATCTAAAAGAACCTGGCCAGAGACTGTGGAACTCTGACACAGTCCCACAGAAATTCTGAAGCCGGATATTTCAGATGGTTGATGTTTGATAAGTGCAATTTTCGTAAGTCTCTATGACCTTAATTTATTGACAGGCACACTTTATTTTAAAATATTTTTAATAAAGACTTAGAGTTAAAAAATAGAAAAACACCTAATTAATCAGATTAATGCATACAGAAAGGGCAAGAAATCAGATTTATTGTCTAGACATCTAAACAGTTTCAGTACCTCTCTGTATTTAACTACTGAATTCCTTGATCAGTTAGGTTTGTCCTGATATACCTACTCAAAGAGCTGCAGTGGTTTTTATATATATTAACATGCATAAAGGACAGAAAAAACTAATAAAAACCCTAAAAAATTCTTTGGCAGTTACCATTTCAGCTAAGCTTCTATGTGAGGCTTTGCAGTTCTTGTTGGATAAGTTCTGTGAATGAATGCCTTCCTTTCTAAAGCCATCTCTTTAACACTGAGCTACAGTTACACTCACTGTGTTTTCTTGTGGGAGCAATCTTTCTCACTTCTATGTATACCTTACTTTTACACATGGAAATCTTCATGGAAGATGTATTGTGCAGTTTTACTCTGGAAACAAGACAGATAATAACCATGACTCTCTGGGCAGCCTTGTGTTTAACATTTAGACAAAACTGTAGTTTCTCAGTCTTATAGTTTGAATTGGGAGCCATTAAAAAGAGAATTATTTCTGAGCCTTACTTCTGACAGTATAAGTTAATCCATTTCTATGAATAATAAGGCAAAGAATTCATACAACAGTGTACTGTATTTTGTTTCTTTATTAAAGGTGGGAATCTGAATTAAGGTATCAGTCTTCCTACACAGTTCAGAGTACTGCAAACATGTGACAGAACTAAGAATAAATAAACTGGAAGTGTTTCAAGACATAGCATAGTTATGGTGCAGCACGGTATATGTTTATCTCTGGAGATTCTGAATTCAAGCTTCAGGCATTAACATAAATCTTTTTAATGTTCCTGAGTAAAACTTTTGAAGTCTTCTGACTTCCCAGCATCTCACTGGATATGTTGTCATTAAATGTGCCATTATAAATGTGAGAGAATAACAGACTTCTTAGATTTTTACTATCTTTTTCAAAGCTTTCAAAGAATAAGGAAAAATCCCATAACTGAAATAGATTTGCAAGACCTTTGAAATCTCTCATCAAAGCAAATATACATAAATAGACTTTATAAGTTTTTAATGTCTCTAATACTTATGAATTGTTTAGTTAGGAATCTTAGACAAATTTCATACAAAGTGCTTTGAAGAAACTCTGGACATTTGATAGATATTTCCAAAAAGTGGGGATAAAAAAAAAGAAGGAGATAAATTAAGAGCACAAGTTAAAAAGGGAAATTTTAACCAACCAAGCAAACAACCAAACAACACCACCCCCCACCCCCAACCAACCCACCAAGATGAAAAAACAAACCACAAAATCTTAAAGTTCTTCCTAGGCTTATAGAACACAATTTGATAACCATCAGTCTTGTAGCCTCAGTCCATGTAGGGTTTTCTACTAGTATCTTCTTCTCAACAACTCACACGACATTTATTCAAATAAAGAGGATATTCTGCATGTCCAGGTAGGCCCAGGACCCTGAAAAACCTGGTTCCTTTTATTCATAGGAGTCCTAGGGTTCATTCAGCAAATTCAGAGTATTTAATCACACAATTAAGATATATTCTTTTAGGTACTTATTAAGAAAAACTAAACAAACAGTATGTTATCTTGTTATGATTGTTGTAGCTATTAATTTCCAATGTGTTCAGTAAATTATGACCATGTAGGTATATATCAACATTTCAGGGGTTTGGGGTTTTTTTTTAAATTCCCCTAGTTTTCCAAAATTGATTGCATAAGGAAAGTTTATTTTGCCTCTACTTAGGGAAGTCTTCCAGAATTAAGTAATATTTTTCCTTTAAAACAAAGGAGAGTTCAAAATCACATAGGAAAGTTCAAATAAATCATGTCAGTGAGCATATGCTATGCTGCCTTTTTCTTTTTCTTCCAAGAGATGCAATTATTCCTCCAAGGGCTTGGTTATGCTTCACAGTCATTGCCCTGAGTAGTGAGTGACGAGATATTAAAACCATTCTAAAGAAGGTACTGAACATTTTGGTAAGTCAGGCCAGTAATGGACGAGGACCAGCCTTAAGTGTCTTGTTATGTATCTTATCACCCAGAATGAAAGCAAGAGTGCCTGTGCCTAGTGGCAGTCACATTTTATTTTGCAGGTAATGACATTGGATCAGACAGAAAGTACCCCTCTGCTGGAACCGCTTCCATCCCTTGTAGCACTCTATCTTCCTTCAAACAGTCATGAGGACAGTGGCCTGTTCCTCTGAGTGTGACCTGGGAGACAGTGCAAGTGTCAGCAGAAGGAATGCCTGAATATAGGTTTTGGGGAAGGTGACAAAGACAAGATTCTGGCAGACTGTAGCGTTTCTGTAGATGTCATTTGGAATCAATAGGTGCATCACTATTGGTACTGTTATGTTTTGATCTCCTTGTCTACTCATGTAAATACATCCTGTAATCATCAGGGAGTGCTGTACCCATTTTAAATGTATATATTTATATATTGTTGACAACTTTACGTAAGTGAAATTCAAGATCTCATGTATCCTGACACATCTAAGACCTCAATCTGACTTTATTTTGTTTTTAGCATCCCACAATGGGATGTCACGGATTCTCAACATTGTGGGTTTAACATAAAAGTGGTGCTTAGCAGCTTTGGCTGATGCCTAATCTTAGAAACAGTTTACATAGTTAACATTCCATCGAAAAAAAGAAAAGCTTAGGTCTGGCCCCGTTTGTCCTGCATGTTGCTTAGCTACCATATGATCTCATTTTGGTACCTCAGCTACCTTAGTTTATTCAGGATGAGACTGCATGGTGAATAAAATACTGCACACTTATAAGGTTTTGATTTTACAGATCAGGTACATTACATTATTCACCAACCACAATACTCACAGGTATCACATATAACTAAATGCTCACTCCTTCCTTCCTTCCCTTCCTCCCTGCCTCCCTCCCTCCCTCCCTCCCCTCCCCTGTTCATTTCTTACCCTCATTGCATATGTTTATGGGCCATTCTCTGTGGTTAGAGGGGTGCTGTTTCCTAACCTAATAACTATTCTGGTCTGAACTTCAGAGGAAGAAAAAGTTATTAGCTTTATAGTCTAGCCAGCTTGCTGGCTGCTCTGAAATATAGGTTTAAGTGTTTGCTTTTCCATATGTGTTTTATGTTTTGCAGGTGGTACAGCTAACCTGCTTCCAGTACCTTCAGCAACTAAACTTACTTAGCATGACATTCCTAGGCTACCCGAAATCTGTGTATTTCACAGATAATACTGGGCACATAAACCTTATATACTTCAGTGCTCAAGTCCCTTTGAAAATGATCCTAATCCATTATTTACTATAACACTATCAAACTATCTAGTCACTTTTCTATTTTATGTGGTAAAATGTGTTTTATGGGAATATTTTCCTAAATTTTTTAAAATTCAGCAAAACAAGTTTGCCAGAAGGTTTCTTTTAGCAAGTGTAAATAATCAAGAATAGGATTTTTTTACAGCCTTCGTCTATTACTGTAAAGTTACTACTGATGTGACTGTTTTAACAACAAATTTTTATAACTTATGCATAATTTCACGTGTAACTGCATGAAGTATATATCCTACCATTTTAAATACACCTCTTTTCACTAGTAGGAAATATATATATTGTCTGAGTTTCCAATATAAGGGGCTGCAGAAATAGTCTACACCCTAATTAAATCAATAAAATCTCCATAGGGATACATTAATCAACAAATAATTTGTTCTAACATGAACAAGAATATTTCATTTGATTAAGCAAGTAGCTTTGTTCTGCCAGAAAAAAAAAACAAAGCCTGACAGTTTTACTATTAATTTTAATAGGGAAGTAACGGCCCTGCTACTGAGGGTCATTATCAATATTTCACTTTACAAAACTGTTTTCTGAGAAACCTCAGTTCTGTCATAACTTGAGATTAAGATGCAGAAAAGAAGAGGAAGATATTTTGGTTTGCCATATTTACATGTTCATTTTGTGTAAGAGACATGTTTACCTCTTGAAGTTTCTACCTAAAAAAAAAAATCTCTAATATATTTTGGATTTGCTTTAGTTTCTCTGAAAATATAAATCTCTGTAATTTCTATTTTTCTTGTTCCTATCAAATAAGATTCTTTGCTTCTATAAAATAAGAGCCACCAGCTTCCCATTTACAAATGCTAACAAACCACACTGACATAAGGGAGGAAAATAAAGGGGAAATTATTTCTATTTTGAGTCCATAGGAAGCATAATTTCAATATAATTTACCTATACCTTAAGTATATTCTCTTTTTCCATCTGGATAATGGTATGGTGTGTTGACCTTGGCTGATCACCAGGTGTCCACCAAGCTGCTCTGTCTCTCACCCACTTCCATAAGACAGAGGAGAAAATATGATGAAAAACTCATGGGTTGAGGTAAAGACAGGAAGAGATCACTTACCAAATACCATCATGGGCAAAATAGACTCAGCTTGGAGAAATTATTTGAATTTATTGAAAATCAATAGCAGATGGGGATAGTGAGAAATAAGAACATTTAAAAACACCTTCCCCCCGACCACTCCCTTCTTCCTGGGCACAACTGCACTGACAACAGTCCCACCTCCTTCCTCCAAGTGGCACAGGGAGATGGAGAATGGGAGTACCGATTGGTTCATAATGCTTTTTTTCTGGTGCTTCTTCCTCCTCCCATTTTTCTCTCTGCTGCAGCATGAGATCCCTCCCATGGGATATGGTCCTTCATTACTTTCTCTGAAATATGTCATTCCCACAGGCTGCCGTCCCTCAGGAACAGGCTGCTCCTCTGTGGGTCCCCTATGGGGTCAGAAGTCTTACAAGGAACCCTGCTCCAGAGTGGGCTCCTCTCTGCACAGGCCCACAGGTCCTATCAGGAGCTTCTTCCAACATGGATTTCCCATGGGATCAAAGCCTCCTTTAGGCATCCACCTGCTCTGGCATGGGGTTCTCAATGGGTGGCAGGTGGATCTCTGCTCCACCCTGGACCTCCACGCGCTGCAAGGGGCACAGCTGCCTCACCATGGTCTGCACCACAGGCTGCAGGGGAATCTCAGCTCTGGCACCTGGAACACCTCCTCCCTCCTCCTCCTCCACTGACCTTGGTGTCTGCAGGGCTGCTTCTCTTCTCTTTTCTCACTCCTCTCTCCTGTCTGCTCTGTGGCAGTTTTTACTCTTTCTGAAAAATGGTATCCCAGACTTGCTACCAATGGGGCTGACTGGCCTTGCTTTGGCCAGTGTCGGGTCCATCCTGGGGCTAGTGGGAACTGGTTCTCTCTGACATTGGGCAGTCTTTTAGCACCCTCTCACAGAAACCACCCCTGCAGCGCCCCCACTACCAAAACCTTACCGTGGAAACCCAATGCACATAGCCCAGATGTGGTTTTGGCAGCAGATGTTTCTCTTCTTACCTCTGTGAAGCACAAATAAAATTTCCTTCTGTTATTATCCAAGTTTTTCTCATGTTTGTACTCCTGTGTTATCTCGAAGAAGGAAAGATAGCTATGAAGCTAAAAGGTTCCTTAGAAGTCCCACACTTAAACAACTAGATTAGGAAATAAATGGCAGAACTGGGGTGTTTGGTGGTGACTTCTTGTTTTGGGGTTTGGGGGGTTGTTTGTTTGTTTTGTTTTATTTGTTTTTGGGTGTTTTTGTGAAGAAGAATTATTTTTCAATATTGTAACCTCAGTAAACATTCATCCTGTGGTAGATCTGCACTGAGTGTGTGGTCATGCTATGACCCTGTTACCTCCCAGCTGAGAACTATTGCAGGATGTGTTGTCCTGATGCGGACAAAACAGCAGAAGTTCTATGAGTTCCTCAGGTTAAAGATCACAGTTCAGGTTCTGGATGAACATTCAGTACAGAGGGTTCCTTTTTTTGTTTGTTTGGGTTTTTTGGGGGTTTTTTTTGTGAAATGAGTCAAAAAACTGTGGGAATTAAAAAATAAAGAAATAGCGAAATGATAAGGCCACAGAGAGAGCTGTAACAAAAGGTTGGTGGTAGAAACCAGATGTCAAAAGAGAACATTGCCAAGAGTCAATAAATAAATAAAATACAATTGTAATACTTCAAGCCAAACCATTAAGTTTCCTTTACTATGTTTTTAAAACTGTGTTCTGTTCAGCTCTGCTTCAGATTCTGACTGCAATTGATTCTTTGCACATATAATTAGGAAGACTTTATAAAACATGGTAAGAAATAAGTATCCAAATTAAAAGAAAAGGACAAAAAGTAGTAGTTCTATAAAAGACATTAGAATAACTGAAATTAAACATGCACACAAATTTCATGCTACAGAAGCACATCTTTTTTCACCAAAAGGAAATATACAATTAGCTTTTATTGTAAGAACAAATTAAATTAAACTGTGTTTCTGAGTTCTGTGGAACATTTAAGGCAAAAACCATACTTGCTGAGTTTTATTTGTTTCATATACCTGTTTCTAACAGCTACGACAAGTGAGAAGTTTCAGTTTCACTAGCTTTCATACATTTCTAGTAGAACCTGCTGTAATCAGTGTTTACTTTCAGAAGCAACAATTTTGATAGATTTTACACAAATCACAGTTTAAAAGAGATAATTGCATGATGTTTTAAAAGTCAGGCCAGCCTTCACACTTGGAAAACAGATGGCAACAACATAGTAACGACAAAGAGAAGAAGAAAGAAGAAGAAGAAGAAGAAGAAGAAGAAGAAGAAGAAGAAGAAGAAGAAGAAGAAGAAGAAAAGAAATAAGAAGGAGAAGAAGGAGAAGAAGAAGAAGAAGAAGTGAGCAGCTTAGAGCTGCATAGGCATGATGAATAACAAATTCCATGCCTTAAGTGGAAAAGAAAGGTCCCAGAGAAACAGCTGTGGTTATATTTATAGCTTGTTCAGTGAGCAGACCTGAGCAGATTTCCAAGTTCATGACACAGGTAGTCATTTCTTTCTACATTCATTTTTTATCCTCAAAGGGAAAGGCAAGGCAGCTGACAAGGTACCCAGTACAAAAAGTAAGGAGACAGATGGAGCTCAAGGCTGACTTTGTTCCTTCATTTGTATTTTTAGCTTTGCGTTCCCTGCTGAGATGTGATTCTTCTGCCTGAATAGGTCTGGGTATGTCCCTCAGGTCACAGGGGAACAGACTGGCTGAAGAGCAGACCTGTGGGACCTCGCTTTTCATTGTAGGATCCAGCCAATTCATGGAGGATGGGTAACACAGATTTTTTAGGGCCGCAGTGTCTGAGGAATCTGCCTGCATCCTTCTTGGGTATATGGAGCCAAAGCCACTGAAAAGATACTCAGGAATTTCAAATCAACCTTTTAATAGAGATGTTCCATATTTACCCTAGTAATGCAAATACTACACAATGCTTCTGAGACTACCTGTTAGATCTCTGTTAGACTCTTGAGTGCTTTTTTTTCAAGATTTAATGAGTGGAAGAACTACACTATTTCTTGAGAGGAAAAAACATATTTCATTAGAAGAAAAAGATATGTCTGTAAGTTTTGCTTTAAGGAATAATTTTTTAATAAATCTTAAATTAAAAAAAAAGACAGGAAATAAAAAACCCAATTATGTCTGATATCTTGAGTCATCTCAGCAAGCAGTTTCAAAATGGACATGTGATCTGTACTTAGGCTACCAAACAAAATTTTTATGAATAAACTTATTCCTTATCAAATTGCACTAATTAAATGTTTTGAAAAACTGGTTTTGATGGTTTTTCTGACCTAAAATTTACAATGGAGCACTTGAATATATCTTGGTGTTCAGCTTTCAAAATCTAATTTTAGTTGCCAGTAATATGCAATACCAGTTCATCGTTATTTACTGAGGTGTAAACAAGGATGAAAAAATTCTGAAGTTTGAATGAGTGAAACCATGTTACAAATTACATATATTATTAAAATTAAGTACTCTGATATTAGAACAGGTAGTCCAACTTTTAGGGGTTTTTTTAAGAAAGGTAATAAAAGATAATACAGTCTTTCTTTCTAAGTCTGGATAAATTACTTTTTTTTAATATGTCATGAATACATAAGGCACTGGGACAAACACGATGAAAGACACATTAAACACAATGAAAGTAAAAGCAGAAATTTATATTTTTGCAAAAGATTTTGGGTCAGCAAACTTTTGACCAAGGATTAATTTTGATAACTGTGAATGAATATGAAAATTATAAACTTTTGGGAAAAAAGAAAATGTTTTCACTGGCACTTCCAGATATTGAGTTCTCAGAATAAATAAGATATAGAAAATTACAGATCTCTCTTGATCAGTTCCAGAATTTGTATCCACTGTTAGAACTTGGGCAGTTGCTGCTTCATAGCAAAGGCAAGAAAGACATTGCCTGGTAGCCACTGGCTGATACAACCTGTACACTTTGCAATAACCCAATATTCTTCAAAATCTTAAAGTTGACACTAAGCAAAGGTATGAAGCTACATAAGTTACTTTGAGATAGGTAAAATTAACTCAGGTTTTTCAAATGGCTCAGATGCTGTGCAGTCTTTTGAAAATGAAGTGATCTTTTCATATAATTGCTATATTTTGCAAAAGATTGCACTGAAAATCATGGTATTTCTTATAAAATCAACCTCTAAATCAACCTTTTGTCTTTAACAGCCAATGTATCAGATTCCTTCTAAGTTGTGTTCATTTTTTTTCTGAGATGAGTCAGCTAAAATTCACAGCCAAGGTATATAAGTTCTTCTTTTACATAGTTTGAATTATAGAGTGTTCTTTAGGAAATGCTTGCCAACATTAAAGTTTCCAAGAGCATCCATAAATTTTTCAGCTATAAAGCAAAGAACTTTTCTTCATGATGAGTACAACTTACTATTCTAATATTATCACTTCATATCTGACCTAATTAAATTCCATCATATAATACTTAAGTTATAGCTGTATAACCCCTCAAGTAAAGTGCTAACATAAAATCTATCCTGTGAGGTTGATGTTCAGTATTACAGTTGGCTGGAAACTTAAACAGAATGTATTTCAAAGAGTAATACCTCAACAGAATAGGAACATTTTTAGTGTTGATTCTGATGACTATTGCAATGCAATGGTTTCTTAGTCCTGAGGAATAACAGAATAAGTCTCCAACAGACCTAATCAGAGACACAAGAAGAAAATAAGAAAAACAGGTAAGGTAAGTAAGACTGTAAGGAATTGTTTCCTGTTACAAGTGGGAAAAAAATGATCTCTCAACACCGTTTTTTTTACAAATTCCTGTAAAAGGTTTTGTCTTCGTTCCAAAAAAATAAAAAAACAAAACCAAAAAACAAATGGCAAAACCATGGAAGCTGTTGACTTTCTGTTAGTTCCATTCAGAGCTCCTGTGCAACAAAGATGATTAGCAAGGTCCAGACTTAACAGCTTTCTGTTAAGATGATAACTGGTTAAAACTAGAGAGTCCTCGAGGGGCATGCTATATACCAATGTTTCTTATACCTTCCAGCAGAAACTTTGTAAATCTGAAGATTTTCTTGCTAGCCTGCCTATTCTGAAACACCTCCAGAATAAAACTGAACTCAGTCCTTCTTCCTGTTTCACTGGAAACATTGATACTTTGAAAGTCTTGGATAAATCCACTGTTCTGAGGATTATGAAGCTGCTGCTCCACCAGAAGCCAGTCAGTCCTAGAAGTCCTAATCTGAATGTGAAAGTGTTTAAACTTCTAGTAGTTTTCCACAATATTTAGCATCATGAAAGGAGAATGCTTGCTTCTGACTTCTGTGGCTGAACAGCAATTTGCAAGCAAATTAAGGGCAGGTAATGTACCACAACATCAAGTCTTGCATTAAGCTTCACAAAAGCCATTTCAACAACTTTTTGCTTGGAATGACGAAATTCAAAAGGAAATACAAGGATAATTTTTAACTTGCCCCATTGTATCTTATGTGTGCAAGAGAAAATCTTGCTGAAATGAGGTGAAATATATGTACATTTCTAACATTAATATTTGGTTTTCTTCTGTGTTAATATTCAAGTTCATTTTAATATTTATTTTTATTTTATTCACATGTTTATATAAAGAGTGCACGAAATAGAAATACAAAACTAACATGTACTATTTATCTGGATAGTCAATAATAATGTTTAAGCTCTTTAAATGCCCTGTGAACTGTTATGAGTATGTTAGAAAGCATGAAAGTATGATTTTCTAGCACAAGCATTTAATGCTGTGAATTTGAGGAAAATATGTTTTTATATAAATACAGATGAAACAACGTAAATACTCTGAAAATCACTTCAGTGCAACAGGGAGTACAAGTAAAACTACCCTAAATATGGAAATAACAATTTAAAATTCTGTTTCAGTTGGTAGGAACAATGTATACATCTACACATAATTTATGTCTCACTTCCCTATCTTCTCTCTTTCGCATGCACGTGCACGCACACGATTACTTCTCATTTCTCAAGGTTTTCTAGGACAGAGTATATAAAATGGACAGCTGTGTAGTAACACGTACTGCAAATTCTTTCCCAGACCCTCACAATTTGTGGGTTAGAAATTTCCTGGGTTGACCCTGAGATTAGCTCAGCTGGACAGAGCATGATGCCAATAACACCAAAGCTTTTGTGTTGAATCCCTGTATGGGCCATTTACTCAAGAGCTGGACTTGAGGATCCTTGTAGGTCCCTTCCAACTCAGAATATTCTGTGAATCTGTGAAAATGCGGTATCCTTTTATGCAAGAGGCCTCAGTGGATTATTTTTAGTAACTTTCCTGTTACTTTTTCATTTCATGTACATTTTAACTATGAAGTCTCCCCTAGCAGTAACTTCCACAGCTACAAGAACTTCTTTTACTCATTTTGAACTTGGCTTGTTCTTATTGAATATAGTTTTTCCTTGCTTTTGAATGGACAGCATGTGCCAGCTTACCTTCAACACACACCCCTGACAGTGAAGAATCCCATTATTTACTCCCTTGTGTGCTTTCCTCTCCCTAATTTAAAGACTTTTAATTTACTTCTGCAATGATTGTCATAGGCAAGAGAAACTATGCAACCAGCGCAGAGTAAACAACCTGACATGATTAGTCCATTCAAATTTCAGTCTGAAAGAGGTACAATCAATCTCTACAACTGTACTAGGAATTTTAATGCCAGACAAAGGTAGATTTGTTACATAAAAAATGGGTATGAACTGTGAACACGAATGGCTGCAAATAAAGTAAAAAGTTTTCATACTACAACAGCTCTTTGAAATTATCTTCCAACAACTGCAGACAAATAATTAACAAAAAACCAAAACTAACACCTTTTAAAAGAAAAAATAAATATGATTGTGAAAGGTAAAAGATGATGTAGTGCCTAAAGTAAGAGAAGAGTTAAAATACTCTAGCTCTATATCACAGTCTTGTAAAAATTTCAAACTGGGGACTATTTTGCTATGTTAATTTGATATAATCTGCTTCATCATTATTATTACTGTTATTAGTGCTGCTACAAATAATCTGCTGTTAGTCTGCTTCTTTGTCACTAAAAATTCACGATCCCAGAGGCTACTTGAAGATAAAGACACGTTTGTAGAGATGTTCACATTGCATTTGCCAATAAAATAATTGGTTTGCAAGAAAATGAAAGATCTCAACTTTCAGGTATGTCAATTTGGCATTTCTTCTGAGCATTAAACTGAAGTAAAGAGAAGAAAAAACCCCAGTAAATACAATAAAGTGATAAAAGGTGCTCTTTAGTTTTATGCAAGACATGAAAAGGATCAGAAAATTACTTAATGCCTATATTTTGTTTGCTCTAATATCCTCAGGTTTAGTCCAAACATACTCTTTAATGGTTTTTGGGGGAGGAAAAATCAGCTCTGGTTTATAGCCTTTGCTGCCAACTTTAAGCCTGAAGGAAATTTTTACAGTTGAGTTATAAACTCCTAAATATCAGCATTTATAATGGCAAGGTTGACAGACCTTTAATTTCAACACTAGCCAGTGACAGTATAATAATTTGAAAAAGATAATAATTTCACTGAGGTCAAATTCAACTTTAAAAAATGTGCCTGGATCTTGCTAGCCCACAAGTGCACATATGTATCCTTAATTGCAACCTCACCT
Source organism: Atrichornis clamosus (assembly GCA_013400975.1). Classification (NCBI taxonomy): domain Eukaryota; kingdom Metazoa; phylum Chordata; class Aves; order Passeriformes; family Menuridae; genus Atrichornis; species Atrichornis clamosus. The sequence goes on from WBMZ01008997.1 coordinate 53,426, forward strand.
AATTTAGGGCTGCCTAAAAAAATATAAAACTGATTTTTTTAACTATATCATTATTCTCAAATATTTCCATGGCCTGACATTTTCTGGCCAGACTATAGTCAAAATCCTGACTGTGTTTTTTATGTAATCTTGACTGCTTGGTTTTGGATCTCCAGCTATTTTTTCTTCTGCTTCCTTTCTGTGTAAATAAAGCATATGGTAATTTATTGAGTAATTAAGAGTTATAAAACATGTAAGTCACACACGCATTTAGTCATAAAAACACCCTCTTCTTTACTACATCATGTGGCATAATCTTATTGATGTTACTGCCATTTTTCCTTCTACAGCTCCCACACAACTTTTTAGTTTCCCCCTCATTTCATCACCTCCAGGGTAGCGAGCCTGAAAGCATCTTGGGTGAGGCAATTCCATATCTGACTTTTGGAGAGCTGTAATGCCCTTCTGAATGCTGGCAGAAATATCAAATATAGATCTTACTAGTAACCTCTAGACCCCTCAGACAGAGACATGCTCCCACAGCCAAGATTCAAAGAAGCTTTCCTAGCCATACCTAACCATAGGAAACATTCTTCTTTGCCTACAAAATAAAATCCCACACCTATGCTCCTCCTTGAGTATCTCTGTGCATTTTTCTAGGGAATAGATGATTTTTTTAAGAGGATTCCAGTATACTCATTAGGAATGACATCTCTCTGATTATGGACTTCTTTGATGCTACCTGTCTCAGTTATGAAAAAGTAAAATGCAGAAAAATCTTGCTAATATAAATAGCTCAAATGCACAGAGAAAATCCACATATTTATAAAAGGCATATGTGAGTTAATTAAATAATACTTCTCTTAGTCTACTTATAGAAAGATCTTATCTAAAAGATACAGTTCCCGGCCTGTATTCACTTGCCTTGTTGTACACACATCCTGGTCTTTATAGTCAAGGACCCTTCCTCCAGCAAGCCTGAAAGATGAATAGATCATAATCCAAGAACTTGAACAATGGAAACACCTGTCATTACTGTTAACATGTTTTTCCCCTTTTTTCTTGTTTTGAGTTTTGATTTTTCTTCTCCTAGTTAGGAAATTTTTTTATTGCTTTTGGCATTTTGTGGGGTTATTTTTTTCTTTTTTTCACCTTTTTTTTTCCTTTTTTTTTGCAGAGGGTGGGGCTCTTTTTTTCTTTTTTTTTTTAATGAAAGCTTCCTTTCTAATTCAACTCTTTCTTTAAAGAAAAAAATATTGTATAGTCAGATTAGATGTGGAAGTTTATCACGCCTTAAAAAGATTTTCAACTTTTCAAAAAGATCAAAAGGCTTTAAAATTACCAGGACTACCTGTTTTTATAACAGTACTAAGTCATTCTGGTTTGATAATTGGACGGAAACTATCTGGTTTGAAAAACCTAAAGTGTAAAGCAACTTCTTACACAACTTCTTAGTTGTATTTATTGGTATTTTTTAACGTGGTGAGAAAACTGCTTTTTGATACATTTTTGATGAGGGTTTTTAAAAAATTTTTAGTTGCAATATTTATGAATAGGATATTCAAGTTCTTCATTAACATTAGTTTAGATGGTTTAGAATAGATCTAGATTTCAGTCAAGTCACATGGAACTAGAAATAATATATTAGGATTTGCTTATGCTGGCTTAGACCAGTTGTAAGACAATGAGAAAGCAAAATATAGGAATCTGGACAAGAACCAAGCTTGGCTACATATCTCCCCAAATGTATTCACTGCTGTGGTAAATTGGTAAATTGGTAAATTAAAAGTTAGATTCTTTTGCTTTGGGACACCTACCTCCAAAGTCTATACGATTTAAATGAATGTTTAAAGAATATAACAAGTTTTTCAATGGGGCAAACCTAAACAGTTGAAATTGATGGACCTAGGTAAATTTAAGACACTGTGAAATTTTGTTCATAAGGGCATTTTTTTGGAGTTAATTGTGTTTGTTGTGTTTCTACTCATCAAATCACCTGCCATTGGAAATTGCAAAAAACTTCAATAAGCCCCAAAACCCCAAGTGCCTTTTTTTTTTTTTTTTTTTGTTATTCAAGGTAACTTTGAAAAATTGCATTGTATAAATAGAAGTTAAATATCAAAGGAGATTATGAAAGAGCAGTGACAAAGTTATTGACTGAAAATTATACTCTCAAACATAAGCCTCTTCTGAATAAACAGGTTAAAGAAATCAGATCCATACGCCTTTGCCTTAGATCCAGGGACAGGTAAAAATACACAGTCAAACCATTTGAAGTTTCAGCACTTTTATTTTTATAACAGGACTATTTTAAGCATGAGAAAAAGAGAGCAAACTTCCTTTAAAAGGTTCTAGGAAGTTTCTATGACATTATAAATTTGTGTGAGGTGGATGCACTCTTCACCTACAGAACAGATACACCTGCTTAGACAATGCATATTTTTAAGATAAAAGAATTGTCAGTAGATAGTAGAAGGTAGTTAATGAAACAGTTATTCTTACTCATAAATAGTAAAGCTAATTTTATTTTCTTTTACCTTTTTGGGTATTACATTCTCATTTAGAAAATGTCTGTTCTGTAGTTTATTCCTGTCTTTCCTTCCATATCTTGACCGTATTTCATTGCATATGAACAAAAAACCCCAACCAATCAACCAAACAAAACCCTCAGATAATCAGATCACAAATATCTATATGTTCGTATTTGGAGTAATTTTTCAAAATTAGTTTAGTATGGTTTCCAGCTGAGAACTTATCTATCTAGAAGAATGGAACATGTGAGCTGAATTCCTCTTTATCAAGATCAACTTTTTTCATTACAAACCTATTGAAGGAAGGAAATGTAAAATAAACTAAATAAACACTTTCCAGTTGCTTACACTTTATACCTTTAACTGGTGCCAGCGGGTTTATTCCATCTTGCAAAAATCATGCAGGAAGGTACATGTACTGAAGATAGTATTAGCAAGAGTAAAAATGAGGAAATAGTGGTCACTTTGTTAATCAATCATCATTCCTATATCCCTGGTAGATATTGGGCAATTTCTATTGCTGTCAGTCTATCACCTTTCAAGGGTGTTAAATGCACATTTAGGAAAGGAAAAAATATTCATAAAATTCCTACTGAAAACTGCCTTAAACAAAAGCCTTCATGACCTTTTTCAACATTTTCCAAAGTGGAAGCTTCTCAGTAGGAGAAAAAAATATAGACTTTAATCTAAAAAAGCTTCAAATGTGCTGTTGGATTGCACTGTCTCTATACCAGCTGTTCATACCTAAATAACCTTTTTAACCAGTCCTAACATTTCAGACTTGAGTATATAGCCCTCAATTTCAATCTAAAATTTTAATATTTTCATGCTGTTTAATACAGTCCTTTTGTGACACATAATACTACATTGGATGCAGTTAATGTAGCTTAAAGTGAAATGGAATATTTATGGATTATTTTTATTTTTTAATAAATAGAAGATAACACAGCGGTTTGAAAGGGCAAAAATATTTCTAACATATTCAAGTTCAGACAAACTTCATGTTCTTAAAGCATAATTGTTTCTATAGTCAGTGGCATGTCAAATATGGCAGTTCACTTTGACTATGCAGTGTAAACAACAAAGTTTACTATTCAGTGTTTGTAAATTTTGCATTTATATTTGTAAGCTGTTAAAGACACATTCAGTCTACTTACTGCAGTGCTCTTTGAACACTTAAATTTGAGTAAAGGTCTTCAGCATCTTTGCTGATCTCCTTAGATGCACCATAAATTAACAGGCAACTCTCTTCAGAATAATTAATTCCTGGCCTTTTCTCTTTCCCATTCTGTACACTGATGCTGTCTGATAAACTGCTAGCTGACCTAAGTCAAAAGTGTGCCAGCAAGAATGATGGACAATGCTAATCCTTGTTTTTTACTTTGTTTAGGGTGTAGACATAGCTTAAGAAATCTGTAGTAATGTTATCTTGTAAGATGACTTCAAATCCATGTCCTACGAAAACAGATCTTTCATATATCCAAATATTTTCTGACTACCTTCTAACAAAACAAGACTGTGGCTTTTCAAGAAAACACTTCAATCATATTTATTTGGTATATTAAATCCACAAGAGCTTCTGATTTACTGTGGTTATATTTTAAATTGAATGCTGCTTTCATGTTAAGAGATAGTAAGCAAAACCACCTCAGATTAGCTAAAACTATAGCCTAGTGAGAACTTCTCTTCCTCTTTCTAATTCTTGGAAAACAGACTCGGGGTTGAACTGTATAGAAACAGCTAATCATAAAAGAGTGTGCTGGGAAGACTTCCAGAAGACTTCCTGGCTGTGACCTGCCTCCTATTCACACTACATGAAAATCGGCCGGGGACAATCTGAGCTATCACTGTCATGCACCATCAAGAGCCTTGGGACATACATAAGGGAGCACCTATTCCTGAGGGACTTCAAATCTCAGTACTAAAACGACAGTATGTGAGTGTTCATCACATCTCTGAAGTCCAAAGATATATGACAAGTTGCATTCTAAGAAAAGCAAACTGAACATTTGTTATATTTGTGTTTTCTTTTCTGGACAAAAGGTGAGAATGACAATAAAGCTTTATTCTGTGGCAAGATAAAATACATTGCAATGAGAAGTGTAAACAGAGTGTATTTCTTTAAATTTCTGTCTGAATACACTTCTCTTTTTGGACCATGTTTAAAAATAAGTAAATATTCACTACTGATCTGTATCACTATAGATCCATCCCTAAATATCACTGTTGGCCTTTTACTTATATGAGGGCTTGCAAGTTATAAATTTCTAAAGAAGTCAGTTTGGAATTATTTGGACTGTCAGCTACAAATGCATGTTTTCTTGTATTCACAGGAATACTGCCAGAGATTTAGTAACTGGTGATAGCAGAACTTGTCTAGTGCCAAAAAAGAAGACAATTTTCTTTGCCAAAATAAATCAGAAAGGATCATGTCTTCCACTTGTAGAAGTTATTGTAACTCAGTTAAAATTAATGGATCTTAAGCATAATTGCATGATTTACAAGCATGGGATTGTATCCAGTTCGTTTCTTGATTTCCTTGGAAAAGGACACTAAGGAAAAAAGAACCTATAAATAACTGATTTAAAAAAAACCCTCTAAACAAAACAGCAAAAAATAACTCACTTAGTATTTTCTTGAGTAGAAGGCATTATTACAACGTTTGATAGCTAATTGAACCTAAAATTTATGTATTAAATTTACTTTAAAACAGCCATTTAACTTCCCTACTGAATTGTAATCAAAGGAATGAAGTGCTTATTCCTACCAAATATATGATTACTGTCTTCTAATAACTAAAACACATTTTGCATATTATGATTTAGAGATCTAGGAGGTCTTTTGTTGAGGTTTTGTTCCAAATAACAGACTTTCTCTTTTTCCTTTCTTTTCTTTTTTTTAATTTGTGTAATGTCATATCTGAAAGCAGTTAGTCAATTAAATACTTGCTGTGAAAGTTAAGTAAATATTGAGCTCAAAGGAAAGCTCAACATAGGCTTTCAAAATCAGATCTTATTTGGGCTCCTACTTTGGTGTGGTATCAAGATCCTTGTTACACTTAGTTATAATTATTTATGTGTTACTGGTTGTTCATTTACATTTGTAGTTGATCAAAACCTTGATTCACCATCGCATACCAAATGACAGCCAAACAAAGGCATTACTCGGGTCAATATATAATTAATTGAGAATGAGCATAAAAGAAAACAGGCTCTTTCATCTATGCCTGGGAAAGTATTGCATGGGTTCATATTAGGACTCTTCCTATTTATAAGATATCGCAAGACGTCATGAGATTTGAGAAGACAAATATATGCAAACCCCTCACACCTGCAAATTGCACACTATGTTTTATTTCAAATAATTAATATAATATTTATATTATGGTAAATTTAATGCCATATCTTCATTAAAAATCAGGTTTTAAGATGATTTTATTAAGATTATGATAAAGCAATATAAAAAGAGGAAAAAATATTAACTTGTCTAATATGTAGTGGAAATTTATGCAGCCACAAGCTGTCTGTAATAAATGTTAATTGATTACAATTTATATTTTTGGTCTTCTTCCCAGAGACTCCAAGCTATTAATCTGACTCGAACACAGCCAGAATACAGTAACAATTTTTAGTCACTAAAAGCCTTAAGGGGAATTAAAATGTGTTAGAATAAATGTAATAGCTTTATCCACCTTGAAGAAGGGAGTAAAGCAGAGAGGGAAAGGAAACAAAACAAAATAAAACTTTTTTTTTAAAGTATTGTTTGTATTTAATGAATTCTAATAAGAACCTGATGAGAATGTATATTGTGTACTCTGCTGCTAATGTAGAGCTGGATGCAACATTTTTTGTAAGTAAAGGGGTGTATATCAAACAAATGGCTACCTGTGGTGACTATTGAAGATTTTATGTGCAGTATTCACATATAGTATTGCAGGTTATTTTAAACCCTATTGAGTCAACATCAAATGTCCAAATGTCCTCATTATTTTGCAGTCCTTGGTATCATCTAGTATTGGAGATATTGGAAATAACGAAGTACCTAGTTCTGATCTCATACACTTTCTTTTCCATGTACAGCTGTAAAAGATCATTGGTGATCATGGAATTACCTGAGTGATATATATCTCAGAGTTCTACCTTTTCTGCAATAATTTTCTCTCTTTCCTCTTTAATGGCTTTTAAATAATATTATATATTTTACAATATCTTTGTCTAACGTAACTTTTTATGCCTCAGGATTCTCAATGTTTAAAAAGACAAACAAATATTAATACTAATACTAATACTTATAATAATCTGAATTTATCAAAAGGTTTGGGTTGGGGTTTTGTTGTTGTTTGCTTATTTGTTGGTTGGTTGAGTTGCTTTTTTTAACTAGGATTTTTATAAAGATTTCCACTCTGAAGCAACATGATCAATTTCATCTCTTGCATAGTGAAACTAAATGTTACCTTTACCTTTTTCCATTTTTCATGTGTGGATTTCTTGCAAGCAGTTGTCATTTCATCTATCTCGCACAAATTTTTGCTAATGTAAATGAAAAGTACGGTACCTCACTGGACATTTAGCAGCCTGGTCTCTGCTCCTTTGTTCACAGACTTTCAAACAGTAAGTTCAGACCTGCTTTTGATACAAACACTCAGCAAACATCTACTATACATTATCTGTACAAAGAAGGAGGATGTGTTATTCTTTCCCATAAACCTGTGAGAATGATACAGATGAAAGAGCACAGGTCTCACAAAGGATTCAGGGATGAGGAGCATGTTCCCGAAGGAAATGGTAATGTGTAGCAGCAGTCCCCAGGTGCTTGCTCTGAGATGTTGAGGGGCGCTGGCTCCAGCCACAGCAGTCAGGCAACTAAATTCTTCCTGTCAAGTGTGAGGTGAGTGAGACATCCCCAGAGGGGGAACTGAAGGAAAACAAGAAACTTGTTGGTTTTGTTGACAGGAAACAGCTGGAAAAAAAAAAATAGTCTTCCTGAAATGCAGACTTTGCCTAAGGGATAGTCATCGTACCACTAGAACTAACTCACTCATTTGAATTTTTTTTAGGGAAAAAATGTCTCAATCTGCCCTCTGCAGAGGTGAGAAAGCCCATGCCGTGCCCCAACCCATCCATGCTGTCCCTGTTACCTTGGGCCACGGGAAGAGCGGCTGTGAAAGAGCCTCATGCCAGGATAGAATGGTGGACTTGTTAACTCTTCTCATTAGAAGTCCTCTCACTGCAACTGCACATTTTGCCTCATTGATAGCCATCCTAAGCCAATCTTCAGAAGGGAAAATGCAATCACAGACTCCTAGAGTTAATTAGGTTGAAAAGTACAATGGTTAACCCAGCACTACCAATTCAAACACTGTCTCAGAATGGACAGATTTGGATGTTAGGCTCACACACAATGTTTGGTCTCTCTCCCTCCTCTGCAGTTGCTCAAATGATATTACTGAGAGGAGGCCATGCAGATACCTTAAAATTCATGTTTCTGAACAGATGTGAAGTTTACTTGCTTTTTTAGAATTAAGCAGAGAAATAGAGGTAACTAGACGTTTGATCCCATCAGTCAGACTACTTTGGTTGGAAAGTAGTGTGAGGTCAATTCCCTTTTTATTCTGGCAATTTTCTCATTCATCTCTTCTACCTCATGAAAGAATGAGTTAATTGCTCTGTAAGTGCTTTTTGGGGTGTAGTGTTCAGGGTGAAAGGCAAATTAGCTGGCTGTTGAAGTTTTCCTACTCTGTAGAGAGAAATGTGAGAATAATTTGAAAAGAAGGAGACAGAGCTGGCAAAAACATATAAGCATGAGCTTAACAAACCAAGACAATTACAGCATTTGCTTTAGAGAGGGAGCAGTTTGCATTCCTTATAATTCAAGGTCCGACCCATCACAACTGTCCCCTCAAAAGCAGAGGTGACCAACAGCAGCATCCACAGTCAGCCTGAGCTCTCCTCAAAGCTTCTGGAGTCCCAGGAAAGGCATCCAGGTCTTTTGCAGTCTACCATAAGAGTGTAATGAGTCATTTCACATTAGAAAGTCTGAACAAACTTACTGAGATTTCCTCTCAATATAGGCTTCAAGAATTACATCGCACTTGTTAAACAGATAAATTCAAAGGGGAGGTGCTGATAGATAAATTTCGAAAATAAATAGTAGAATGAAAATGAACATTAAAAAAACCCCAACATATGAACATATAAGCCTTTAACTGAGTAGATAAACTTCAATTTTTATAACCCAGACAGGAATTCTTTTACCTGTTTAACTTGCCAGATGAATTGTAGGTATTGTCTCATACACCATAGACTTGCTGTTTCTGATTTGTGAATGGACTAACTTTGCTTCTAGCATGTGTTGCCTTATTATTAAAGAACATATATACCTATGTTTTTCTAAAGAAAATACTAAATTGTGACAGTTTTTGTCAACTTTCTTATGATTCCAGTCTATTGATTAATTATAAAGGCCCATGTTGAACATAGTTTTGCATATTCATGATAATGAGAATGGTTTAAAAGAATCTGGAAAAGCATGTCACAGTGAGGTTGCCCACAGAATCATTAAACATGAATCATCCTTGGGTTCCTACTCAAATGTAATTAGTGGAATGCAATTAGCATCTAATTATAATATCCCATATGAAAAATCTTGGCTGCCTTTTGCCATATTCTAGCCAAAATGTGACAGGAAACACCACAACTTGTAAGACTCTCTTCCTTTGGCCAAAGAAAGCCTTCAAAAATATGCTTGCTTCCTTGGATTTAACACTTACTGTTTTCATGTTATTATCTGAGGAATCAATGGGTGGTAGCAAGGACCCAAAGTGCTTAAATAAATAACTACTAGACTAAAGCAATAAGTACAGCCCCAGCAATTAGAGTGACATAAAGCCAGGACCACCCTGTGGGTGTCACTCTGGAGACAGACCCCCAGTGTTGGATGACTGCTTGGCTAAGGAAAGTCCTTTCTGTGACAGATATAGCTTAATAAGCCATGTAAATTATACTAACAATAAAATCAACCTAGTGAGTGCCAAAGTATTTAAAGTATAAATAAGATTTTTCAATTGATTTGGGCAATTTTATCTAATAAACTATGCTGTTGATTTCTCTCCTTGCTCAGACAGGGTCAAGGAATAAGAAATCACTTTGCAGGTAGATTAAAAGAAATGGAAAAGGTGAGAAGATAAACAGAGACATAGTGGATAACAACAGAGAAAAATAAATTACATTAAAAAAACCCAGACTTCTTTCACTGATTCCATTAAACTGAAGTCTTAAAGAACATAGTTTAATAAATGCTCCCTACATGATATATAGCAAAACAAAACACACCATGTTAAAATGAAAATATTATTATGTTCTCAGATAATGAAGAATTGTTTATCAGGTTTGGGTGAGAAGATCTGGCAGTGGGAGAACGACAGAGGTGGCTTTCTGTGAGAAGCTGCTAGAAAATTCCTCCATGTCCAGCAGAGCCAATGCCAACCAGCTCCAAACTGGATCTGCAGTCAGCCAAGGCTGAACCTGTCAGCAACGGTGATAGTGCCTCTGGGGTAACAGATTTAAGAAAGGGAAAAACCTTATTGTGCAGAAGTAATTGTGGTGAGAGAAAAGAGGACTGAGAATATGTGAGAGAAGCAGCTCTGCAGACACCAAGGTCAGTGTAGAAGGAGGCAGAGGAGCTGCTCCAGGCACCAGAGCTGAGATTCCCCTGCAGCCCATGGTGAAGACCATGGTGAGGCAGCTGTGCCCCTGCAGCCCATGGAGGTCAATGGGAGTGAAGGGATCCACCCGCAGACTGTGGAAGAAACCTACGTTGGAGCAGGTGGATGCCTAAAGGAGGCTGTGACCCTGTGGGAAGCCCATACTGAGCAAAGTCCTTGAAGGACCCATGGACTCGTGGAGAGAGAAGCCCACTCCCAAAGAGGTTTGCTGGCAGGACTTGTGATCACGTGGGGAACCCACACTGGAGCAGCCAGTTCCTGACAGACTACACCCCATGGAAGGAACCTGTGCTGGGGCAACGCATGAAGAACTACAACCCGTGGGAAGGACTCACATTGGAGAATTCTGTGGAGGACTGTCTCTGTGGGAGGGACCCCACATTGGAGCAGGGGAGGAGTGTAAGGGGTTCTCCCCCTGAGGAGGAAGGAGGGACAGAGACAGCGTGTCCCCCCTCTCTCTGCACTGCTGAGGAGAGGAGGTGGAGAATCAGGAATAAAGTTACACTGAGAAGAAGGAAAGGATAGGGGGAAAGTGTTTTTAAGACTTGGGCGTACTTCTCATTATCCTACTCTAATTGGAATGATTATAAATTAAATTAACTTTCTCAAGTTGAGTCTGTTTTGTTAACTGGTTACTGGTCTCTCCCTGTCCTTATCCCAACCCACGAGCCTTTCATTATATTTTCCCTCCCATGTCCAGCTGAGGAGGGGAGTAATAGAGAGGCTTTGGTGGGCACCTGGTGTCCAGCCAGGGTAAACCCACTATAGATACATTTTCATTCAAATGAAAATGAAAATATTTTCCCACAAACCTTCAATTAACTGTATGAATGCCTAGTTCCCCATTCCTGGAATCTGGCTTATTGCTTTGATGTTGAGTTCTCATTGCTGCTGGGTTGAGGAGTTTGGTTTTTTATTTGTCTGTGGGGGGTAGCAGATTTCATTTGCTACAAGTAGCAACACTGAAAAAAAGTGAGATCACAATAACACTGAGGTTTAAATTAAACAGTTATAATGAAGTCAACATCATGCATATTCTATATTATATATACACTTACAAATTGATATACACTTATAAATTGTAAATGGTGTAATTTGGAAAAATGATAATTTTGTTATAAGTTTATGAACCAGCAAGTTTATACACTAATAGCTTAGTTTCTGAATAGAAGACTACTTCTCTTAAAAGAGAGTTAGCAGAATTAGTACCAACTCTCATGCAGTCTTTCTTAGGTTACAATCATAATATAAAAAAAATACATTTTTATACCACTTTCTTCCTTTTTATTTGCATAAAAGTTTTAGAATGTTACTAAGACATTTTGTGAAGCAGTATAACTGTATGTGTTTTATATAGTTTCTATTTTCCAATTATATGAAAGGGCATTTGTTATGAAAAGGGAGCCACACTGACTTCTTTGTTATATTTTAAATTGATTATATTTAACCACATTTAATTTGCATAGTTAAAGTGCTTTTGCTTATTATGATAATGAATAACAAAAGACTGTGTAACATACTTCAATTATATTATGTACATGTAATTAAATCAACATTTAGTTGAGTATTTAAATTCAAATAAAACCTATTTGCTTTCAAAAGTAGTTATCTGTCTGTCTGTCTGTAAGCTTTTCATCCCTATGAAAATTTCAGAAAACATTGTTTCCTTGTTTTCCAAATACTTTTGTTTCAGGTTACTCAAATTTTTTTTTCTTTTTTTTTTAATTTTGATAGCTGATATCTACCTAAATTATGAAGATGGCAGAAAATAAACAAGTGTGTATGCATATTTAAGATAATTAGTCATGGCCAACTCTTCTATATTCTGAAAGTTCACTCAAAAGTAGACATAAGGAACAGGACAAAAGTTATTAGAAAAAGCATGATGCTGTTACAGACAAAGTATGGGTACTGTTGATGATACATAAACTATTATTATGTAAACACGGTTGCAAAGGTCTAATTTCAGAAAACTCTTAAGTGGTACATAGGAAATGAAGGAAATTATTTTCCTCCATTCACCATATCCCTGTTGATTATAAAATACTTATTTCTTTTACTTTATTCTCTGGCCCTTATATTCAAATATAGCAACTGCCATGGCCTTTGAGGCCTAAAAGGCTATGCAAACCAGAACAGTGGAAGCAGAATTTCAATGTCATTTTATGATTTGTGGTAACTCTATTGCTGTGTACTTTACTGATAATCCAGTAAGAAAGATAACACTTCTCTTAGTCCTCTCTGCACTGCTTGCATTTCAAGTCTGAGATTGCCAGACTTGAAAGTCTTTTTGGACGTACTTTAACAATGTGATGAAAATTGTGATGTAATTTCTTCAGGCATGGCCAAATTAAATCTGGGGTGGTTCCTCTCAAAAAGTGCATATAGAGTCAAGTCTGATGGTTACCGACACTGAGAGGAGAAAGTTGTGGTCTGAGCTCTTAAGAGCTTACGCAGCCATCCAGCTTTCTGTCAGTGCCCTCTGCTGAGGCCCAGATATTTCTGTATCTATAGTGAAGGGGAATGCAAGTGGTACCAAGGGAATAATAGGGTACTTCTCATACAGACAGCTGTCTCTAGAAGACTCACAGAGAAAACAAATTAAACGAGTCCAGGGACTTCTGTCCATGACTAAAGAGGGAACCTAGCAGCTAAGAGAAAACACATCATGGACCTGGTTGCTTTCTGTTCTGAACAATTTTACTAGTTAGGATCTTTGGAAATAATGTAAAGGCCTTTTCTGAATAAGTGTAGCATTCTCTATGACTGCTTTTCATAATTTCATATATAAGTTTGAACAGCTCAAAAAATGTCTTGTTTTGATTTCATAATGTGCTTCTGTAGTTTGTTTCTTGTGAGGAATCTGAATTCATCTTGTAGATGTTTTTAGTTTTTCTTTAGGCTTTGGTGCAAATAATAAATAAATAGCAGTTTCCAATTGCACAGATTAGATATGCTCTGATATAATAGCATTAGCCTGGAAAATAATGTAATTAGCATTACATAATGTCAGCATGTTTAAGTAGTATGGCTCCAATGTCCTGTTATTTTTCATTATTAATGTTCTTCTAAAATAGTGTCTGGGTGAAAATACTTCCCCATTCAGCAAATGTTCCTCTACATTTTCCAAAACGAACAGCTCATAAATAGAACTTCACATCACCATGAACCAGCCATAACCCGCTCTGCCATGAGCTGTTTTTAATGCTACAGTGCCTGAAGGAGAATTAAGAAACTCTGACATGATTCAACTTTGAGGACTTAAATAACAATTTTTTTCACAGAATGCCATTGGACTCTGTCAGAGACAGTCATTCAGTTCCTTGACCTCTGTGGAGACTTAAGTCAGAAGACAAATTTCAACAATGCCATCATCTCTATCTTCCCGCCAGAGGAAAATCACCTCAGCTCTGAAATCCAGACTAAGGTCAAAAGAGAAGAAAGTACTAAACTTTGTTTCTGAGCAATTCAGGTGTAATTCCCTTCAGCTACAATATCAACCATGCTGCATTTTCTGAGGGTGATGCTATAGATCTGATCTATAGATTTCTGAGATCTGTAAATTTCTGAGGGCAGTTATACACATCTACTGTGCTCAATATTCAGTTATAGCTATAGCATGAGTCTTGTGACACTCTGTACACTCAAATCACCAGTCAGCTTGCCATAGAACTCTGAGGAAAAAAAACCAAGAACACCACAATTATCTGCTAAGCCTGACATTGGTTTGGGACTCCCTATCTTAAGGTAACCTTTTGAGGTGTGTTCATGGTTTAGTTTTCCCTTAAAAACCTTGCCTCAGAAGTGAAAGAGTGAAAACAGGCTCCTGCTTGGTCCTGAAGAGCTGGAAGCATATAGCCTAGACTCACTCCTAACAAAGCCCATCAAAAGCCACTGAATTCTTGAATCTGAAATTTTTAAGAATGAGAAGGCAGCAACGAAAACATGGCATTTTATCTCTCTTAGAAAATACTGTTCAGGATTAAATATCTTAAATGTTATATTCATATTAAGAGTATGAACCTCCAAAATATTAAGATTTTTGCCTGAATTGTTAGTCATACTGAATGTTTAAAAGACAGAACTTTCATGAAAATCAGCAGTAATAACAGATTTATATTAAAAAGATGTGCATGCAAAAGGAAACAAACAGAAAAGCATAATATTAATAATTCAAGGGATTAAAAGAGAGATTAAAATTAGAATTAATGTTGACTAAAGAGAAAGAATTTCCAAAGGTGACTTCATATTTCTTTGCAAGAAGGTCTCTTATTTCAATTACTTTGCTATTAAGACATATTAAAATGTTTGCAAAGACCATTTCTAAAGGTGTAGCATAACTTTTGAAATTTATAAGAATATTAATAAAAGACAGACACATATTTAATATTTTTGGACAGTAATAGAAATTTCAATGGGCGTTTCAGAAACAGGATAGTAATATACTGGACTCCTGGTGAAATCCTTAACCACTATAAATTTAAACCACACAATATTAAGCATGTTCCATTTAAGCAAGTTATAAAAAAATCTATAACTTAATATGCAATTAAACAAAAGCAAGAAGCAAGATAAAAAATCATGTAAAACATGGGAATTAATATATCCCTTTCTTACTCCAGATTTTATACTTGTTTGAAAAGAGAATTTTTTTCTTTACTGTCCTTATGGTAGGCTGTTACTTTTAAACACCTCATTCCCAATCCAGTTGGTGCAGTATCTTGCTTAAAGTTATTCCCCATTTAATGACGATCTAATCAAGTGAATTGACTTATATACCTCATTAGTTCTTTGGAACAAGAACCATTTTTTTTCATTTTTATATAATGAGCTCCTAATAATCTATATGATATTTGAAGGTCCACACCAGTCTCCAAACCTCAGTATGCTGCATTTGGAAATTAAAAAAAGTTTTGGTAACACAAAATGTGACCCTTTGAAAACAGTGTCTGTTTCCGTCCCTACCCTGATACGGTGATTTTTGATCCTTCATCTAGTCTTACATGTCTGTTTGAAAGGGGACTTGGAGGGGTGAATCTGGGGACAACTCAGATGTACTCAAAAATTTGAGACACACACCCTGCTGGAAATGTGTAATGGTGCTCCCAGAACGATTCTGGGAGATCTATTCTATGAAGAATTGGATAGTTTTGAGGAAGAATGTAGGTCTTCCCCATATTCTCTCCCAATTCTCACATAACTTCATATTTACAGGGCAATTAGCATGGCATTTTGATTTTCGAATTTACATTAACCGTGGGACTTTTACATGGGCAAGTACTTCCATAAGTACTGAAATACTGGAGTATTTAAAAGGGAATAACTGTTCCTCTGCTTTGGAACCCATTTGACTGATAACACCATCAGTCCTGTACACAGTTCCCACTGCTGAGCAAACCGTATTGTTTCACCCTTGCAACTTTGGATCTGACCTCCTGGTGCAGGCAAGGCTGTGAGTACCACCCTAAGGTTTGGTGTAGGTCAGGTGTATGTTAGGTATCAAACCACCTGATCATCTCCACTTACTGTGGTTTTTTGCGTCATGGAGAGGTTTTGGACATCATCAACTTGGTTGGTTTAGGATAAAACTCAACAGAAAATTGCTTTCCAGGAGTGCACCTAATCTATTCCAGGTACAAATGGGAATGAATTTTGTGGGACTGGCTTGGCTAGAAAAATAGTGAGGACAGTATGGATTTGAGGTCCTCAGTACCTGTTATTTTACTCTATAATCCACTCCATTTGTTGTTTTTGCTTTGGTTTGTTTGTTTTTTGGTTTTTGGTTTTGTACCAACAATCTGTAACATCTCTGGGTCTATCTTGCCTTTTTTTTTTTTTTGACCATAGTTAGATCTTTCAGCCTGTTTTAGTCCATTCTTGGTCGAAAGTCAGTGCTATTTACAGCAAAGCAGTGAACCTTCCCTAACCTTCCCTGTGTTTTACCCTGTATCTGTATCAGAAATTCCCCAATATGTCAAAAACCCTATTTCTGATTAGGAAAAAGAAGGGTCAAGTTTCAAATTTGGTACCCCAGAGGACTAGCAGGCATCAGCTGATATTTCTGAGAATGTTGTAGGAAGCAGAATTACCTCCCTTTTTCCGTCTTAAAGTGCATACAACTAGAAAAAAACCCCAAATGAATCTGCTTGGAGCTTAGCAGGTCTGCACTTTAGGCTTTCTGAATCTTGCTGGAATTGGTCTCTGTCTTATAAGCCAAATCCAAGACATGATTACATCACACTTGCATGAAGCAAGGGAAAAACAGTAAATGAAAGCCCAAGTGTGACAATTTGGACAAATTAATATACTTTGTTCTTTTATTTTTTTCTTGTTTAGGTGCGCATATATATCAAATTACACTTTGGTAAATATAGAGTATTTTGTTTTCTTTATTAATTTTTTGGAATTATTATTATTGGAGAGCAAGGAGTAGCAAACAAGTAAAAAAAACCCAAACAAACCAGAAATTGTGCATAATTTGAAACAATTTTTCTTCAAGTGATATAATTCTGTTCCTCTTTATTCTTATTTCTTTGTTAGATGGTGTAGGAGAAATATAAATCTTACAAGTGAGTTGTAGTTATTAGTGTTATTGCAGGTAGTGAATGAAGTCCTGCACACACAAACAATAAAGAACAGCTGACATTGGTAACATTCACTGCTAACAGTAACTTTTAGAAAATAATTTCCTTTTGTCTCTTTGCCCTGCCTTTTGCTATTTCTCTCACATCCCTAGCACTGACCTGATTATCACTGTATAAAAAGCAATTATCTCCCAATTAGTCCACTGTTAATTGTTGAAGTACACATCTTTTAAAATAAAAATTACAATAAAAATTTGCCATGGCTTCACCTAATAATTGGTTTCTTCTTAAATTAAAATGACTCCTGCATGGATCAAGGGTTTTGTGAGTCTTTCAAATAAGTTTTCAGCATCTGTCTGTTTCAACTACAAAGCTCCTTAATGTCTTGGGTTCTACCACAAGTATCTGGGCAAAGGCTTTCATCCAGTTCAGTAGTACTACTTCCAGTACGATTTGTACTCCCTGCAATTTTTCTGCCAGGTTTCCCTCTAGGTAGGCAGTGTTCATCTTCTACTTGATCCATCTCTACTAAGGATTTGCTTACTTCAGTGTAAAAAAACCTTGGACAACAAAAGTACTAATCTTGACCCCAGCCATGTTAGTTACAGAAGGTTATTTTCCTAGAGCCAGGTAAAGCCAGGACTTAGGGACTCCTGTGGCTAGTGTTGCATTTCTTAAAAAAAAAAAAAAACTAAATTTTAACTCTTCTATAGTTTTCCAGTGAATTGATCACACAAAAGTTAGTGCTTGTATGACTGAGTTCAATGAAAGAAGGTGTGTTTTGGTTTGAGCCTGGCCAGAGGCCCGGGACTCCCCAGGCTTGTGGACTTCCCCCCCTTCTCGCAGCCGGACAGAGGAGAGGGAAGGAAAGGAAAAAAAATTCAAATCAACCACAAGATTTGTGATTAAAAAAACAAATTTGTGAGAAAACCACCGGCAACACAGGCAAACCACTTGAAAATATGAAACTACATTTATTGTGCTAACAGAAAAGAAGAAAAATTGAGAAGCAATATGAGCTGTGGGAAAAAGCACCTTCTTTCCCCCCTCCCCACTTCCCTCCTACTTAAATGATGCAGGGAGACAGAGACTCAGGGTTTTTTTTAAGGTTAGGCCAGGTCTTCATATTCTCAAGGATCGGAGTCACCCCTGCTGAATGGTGGAGCCCCATGTGGACAAGAAAAAGTCCAAAGCCCATCCCACGGACAACAGCGGCCCTCAAACTGCTACGGCGTGGATCTGTCCTACACAGGCTGCGGTCTTTAAGCATCTCCCTGCTCCAACATCTGCAAAGGGGGCTCTGCACTCCTGTGCTCCTCCATGGGCTACAAGGGGGGACATCCCGTCTCACCACGGTCTCACCACCAGCTGCAGAGGAATCTCGGCTCCGGCCCTGCTGTATCTTCTTCCCACCTGGCCTGGGTGCTTCTCCACGTTGGTCTTTTAGCTCACATCCTCCTCCTCCCTGGCTGCCATTTTTAGCTGCGCAACCAGAATTGTTTTGCATTCCTTCTTAAATATGTTATCACAGAGGCGTTACCACTTCTAATTGGCCTGTGGCATGTCCATCTTTGCAGCCAGCCAGACATTGGCCCTGCAGGACGTGATGGTGGGGCTTCTAGCAGCTTCTCACAGAAGCCACCCCTGCAGCCCCCCTGCTACCAAAAACCAGGTCTTGCAAAACCACGACAAGGTGAAAGCTGGTAGTACTTGGATTAATGTAAACCTAAGGCTGACAAAAAAAACCCCCTGAAACAAAACAAAAACCTAAAAAACAACACCACAGAAAAAAACCTCAAACCAACCCCAAACCAAAAAACCCACCACTACGAAACACCCCCCGCCACAAATCTCCAGGGATGAAAAACTGTATGATCCAAAACTAAGATAAATAATTTTATCAAACCTTACAAGCATGTATAAATCCTAATGAATATCAAGCAGCTCTAACACTCCCAAAAACTTGCAAATGCCTAAAAAAGACTCTTTTCTCTACTTGTTTTGTGGCAAAAGAATTCACTTCACAGCTGTGGTCTATTACCTTAGAGATCATGCTAACAGTTGGGATACAATAAACCTCTGATGATAAAGGGTGTAAGTGTTATCACATCTAACTATAATAGTGTGAATGGTCCAACTATAATAGAGCAAATGACCTGACAGCTCCTACCCACTGAGCATTACCGCCCCTCACCACTTCACCAGCAGCAGACCAAAGGACAAGGAAATTCTCATTCTGCATACAGTGCCCCTTGGGAAAAGCACAGTCCTATTAATTTACTGGTGGCAGTGAGAGAACAGTTGTCAAAGTGCCTGGAAGCAGACCAGCAGACTGTTGACTTAATTATGCCAGACAACAGAGCCAACATTTCAGAGCTGTGAAAGATTGCAATTTTTCACACTTCACCTTCCCCCATTTTTTTCCCCTGGTAGCCAGATTTAAACAATTCAAGTAATTGAAAATTAAATATAGAAATATAGAAATTATCCCTGTGTCTCTTCCAAATGTAAAACAAAATAAACACTCACAGGTAGAATAAATCAGCAAGTATCAACTCTTATGTTAAGGTTCAGGTGGAATACATAATGCTACTGATCAAACAATGATTTCATAATAACTTTAAAGAAATTATGTACAACATGGTCTACTTTTTAGATTCCCACCTTCTGAGCGTTACAGGCATGTAGCCACAGATTGATATATGCTAAATATGAAATAAAATGCTCATACATTTTGATCTCATAAATTTGTATTTCCCAGGCTTTTTGGTGAACTTCTGGAAATTTTCAATATTAACTTTTAATATGTGCTCTTGAGTTTACATATCAGGGCTGAGAGGTTCATCTTCCCCTTTGTAATTGTGTCAGATAAAAGTTGTTTCAGTTTTTAAGTGTTTTCTTCTCAAAGGGCTACATTACCAGACCATAATTCAAATTTGCCTATAATTGGCCTGAGATTTTTTCTTGTATAGTGATACATGATTTATGTATAATAATAATACTTTTCAATATGACATTTTTGTGACTAAAGCATTTATAAATATCATCAACTGAACTATAATATACATTTATACCATACTTTCCATGAGAATATCTCATTTTTTATTACAAAATATGTATCAGGACCTCAGTGCTACAGATGGGAAAATAAAATTAGATACCCATCTTGTGACCTGTTCTGGTTCAAAAAATCTGGGATAACCTGTACATAAATCCATCTGCAAGTCATTTTGATCTGATATTTTGTTGATGACAGCTAAACATGCACTGTGTAAGTTATTTAAACTGTTTCATAATATATATACCACTTTTCTGAAGCCTGATTCAAATCAGATTTTTAATGTACACAGAGTATTGATTTTTCCCATTGATACAAGTAAATCTTTGTTTATATTTAACTATTTTCAAGACTTCTTGACTTTGTTGGCTTGGTTTCCAAATACTTCCAACACAAATTCAACAATTCAAACAAGTAATATCTAGTTTTTCAGGGCTTCTTCAGCTACAATCAGTATTTGATACATTGGAATTTGAAATACATGTTTAATGATTTCATATCCCAGTATGGTGAAAGACTACTGAGTCAAAGCAGGAGGTGCTGACTCTCATTTGTCTGATTACAGCTTTATTTGTTCTAGCTAAGGCTGGAGGTAGATTTCATTTTAAAGGGTGCATCTCATTCCCCTTAGAAGCAAGAAGCAAGTGGATCACCAGTGGACAGCATTTTCCCTATGCTGACTTCTGTTTATAAATAACGTATCTAATGTAGTTCCTAACTCTGTGTTCCTGTTACTAAAATAATGATGTCACAAATTTTAACTCAGAGTTGGCACCCAAAACCACAATACAGTCAAAGCACAGATATCTTTATCAAAAAACAATGAAAAGGGTTTATTCAAGTCCAGTTCTTCTGAGCAGTGAAGTTTTGATAAGGTCTGGAGAGAAAGAGAGGAATGAGACTTGGAAATTAGTGGAATTTGAATTTATGTTGGGTTGTAAATGTTCAGATCTTTTTCACCTGAACCTGAGGTTACTGGACTATTCAATCCCACTATAAAAGAATTGAAACATATGATTCAGTGCTCTTTAGCATTGCTTCTTGAATTGCTGCTCTCTCCTCCTAGTCTTAAATGTTACTTTAGAAAAGACATTATTGAATCACCATGGTTTCCTGAAACCCTAGTCTAACCATATTTCATTTTAAAATGGATAGGAAACTTGTTATAAAATATTTTAAATACTGGATTTTATTGGGCTTTAAGAGGATCTATTAGAGATTTTAGTCTGCATAAAATCTGAAAACAAATAAAATATTTCTATTGACAGTATTGTTATTAATTCTCCTTGGGGAAGATGTCCATCCTTGGAAAAGTAGCTTTGATTTCTCCCAGAGCACTATATTGTTCATGACCCACCACGTGTTTAATACGCAGTGTTTCTTGCTATGGAATTTATTTCCATGTTTGGTCAAGCATAAGAAGAAAGCTTAATTTAAATGTGTAGATCAGAAATCTAGTAAAATTCTAAAGAGTATGTATGTGAAAAAACTGGGGGAAAAAAGACTAAGAAATTTTCTTGGAATAGGAAAAAAATACACAAAAACAAATTCTCCCAAAAAAAAGTCATCTGAGAAAAGTTAGTAGGTAATCCATTTGCATTGAAAAATCGTGTTTCATGCAAGTTTGAGCTATGAATGTTGACACTGTCTCTCTCTGGTTTATTTTTCTTTCACAAAATTTGGAGCTAAAGTTGCAGTAAATATCTACCCATTACTCTTCTAATGAAAGCCAAAACAGGTACAAAAAGACAATGTTGCATTTCATAAAAAAAATGCAACAACACAGGCTTTATCTCACACCTCCACCTCATTAATGGCCACATTAATGATGTGATCAAGATATGAGAGTTTAGTAGGAAAGCTTCACCATATTTTTGTTTTGTTGGTTTTTGGTTTTGGGGGTTTTTTTCCCTGAAACAAGTTACACTGCAATTATATACTTTCCAAACAAGAATTTTAAGGCTTGAAATTTCAGGTCATTTTTGGTAAAATATTTAGATGCGGTGTTTGGCCAGCTTACCTCCAGAGATGTTCAAATAACTGTGAAATAATACAAAGTAGGAAATAAAACAGGCAGGTTGCACTGGGGTAGGTATTAAGAAATGTAATAAAATTTCAATAATTTAATGAATGAAATGATGAGGGCTAAGATTTTTCTCTAATGAAGCTTGCAATTATTTCTAGTGGATAAAAAATAGAAAGAAGAAGAGAATACTGTGTATTTGAAAAATAATGTAACTGAGTTATATTTGGTCTATGGCTTGAGGTTCCTGGAAAGCTGCAAGTGGACATGAAAGCTGGATAACAAGCTACCAGTTAAGATGAATATTAGGATTTTTATTTAATAGAGTTACAGAGTGGATAATAACAAAAAAATCTGAAGAAACATCATAAATAATGTTAAATAATATTTGATTTCAAATTTAAAGAAGTGGAATTATTAAAACTTATTCTCGTTTGCACATTTTTGCCTGACATTTGTTTGAATTATGTCTTCAGTCTTAAATAGATATGTTTTTTGGGGTTCAGCTTGTTGGGTTTTCTTTTATTGAATGTCTATATGGCCGCAGAAATAGATAACCTTTCTTTTTTTTTCACCTCCACAAGATTTTAACAAGAAAAAAACTTTTCAGACAGTCATTTGATGTTTGTCAGCTCCCATCCATATTATAAAGATGTCTTCCTGTTGTCCTAGTGTAGCATGAGTCTGTAAGTAAGCACCAGTTGGTACTTTCCTCTCCATGCTGGAATTCCTTCCCACACAAGGGTCTGGCACAGAGATTAGGCAGCACCTCCTTTTGTTTAACTGTATTCTGAGGACTTGGAGAAGTTTTACATGTTCTATAATGTTGGTAATGTCTGTCTACACAGGAAGGAACTTCATAAAGAAACCATCTGACATATGTGCTCCAGAAATTGTTGTGTATCGTTTAGAATGCTTTTTTTGCTCTTTAAAGTATGTCAGGTTTAGTTGCTGTACATTTTCAAGTCTCTCTTTCCTGTTGGCTGTACTCAGGCAACCTGAGAAAACCAGAGACCTAGAATGTTGATGCTGGCAGTACCTAATATAGTCTGCAGAGCAGAGGAAATAATGATGATTGGGCATGCATGGTTATGCTTTCTAGAAGAGTGCAGCACAGGATTAGCGTATAAGCAGAAAGCTAAGGGTTTAGAGATTTGTGAAGAGCACCCTATTCAACCTGGAGGATTCCTTAGAATCTAGACACATAAGCTAGGCACATGCCCATAGACACATACCCATAGTTTATAATGCTTTTAAGCCCCTGGTCATTGCCCATGAGGCTGAGAATTCTTTTTTTTTTTTTTTTTTTAATTATTAGCACTGGGACACCTTAAAAAATCTATGCTGTTTATTCTTCTGAAATATGAGTGATAGGAGGCAAATTTGAGTCTGTCCAGTCTGTTCTAGTTTTTCAGAACTTCTTCCATTATAGCATTAAAACCACACAATTAGCACTCTCATAATTCAAGCAAAAAACCCAAAATAAAACCAAAGCAAAAAACCCCCAAACTTTTAATTCTAAATATTCTGGCACTATAGCACAATTTAATTGCCCCATTATGTAGTATTCATTAGTCTTATTTCTTCTTTTTCACTCTGTTGGACATATTGGTAGCATGTCCTGAGGATTAACTTCCTAAATTTTAAGCACTGTAACATAGAGATATTTGTGATTTTTACAGAACTCTTCCTAGAGTAACAGTTAAAGGCCAGGACAGAGCAGGTAAGCTGAATTAGTTCTAGAAATGCAGGCAACTGTATCAAGACCTATTTGATATAGTGATGCCAACACTGCAAATACATAAACCTGTCTGAAACTGTATCTCGTTCTGACTCTGTGTTGCTAAAGCTGCAGCTGACATACACACTGTGATGCTGAATGGAGTCTGAAGAAACAGGATCATTTTTCAAGGGTAAAATCTGTGACCACCTTATACATTGATTCTCAAAATAAATACCTAGTTCATTGCTTATGGTAAATTATTCTGAAGACTATTGCAGTGGTAATAACATATGTCTAAGTGTTTGAAACATTTGTTGAACTTTATAAGATGATATTCATCACATTCAGCTGTACTCTGTAAAACAAGCAATGGAAAAGTCGTTGTGAAAACAGTGTGATTTTTTTCTGGGGCTAAAGGTCACTAAAGGACTGTCTGATTTGCTACAGAAAGAAAGAGAAAATCCAGAAAGACCCATAAAATAGAAGAGAAAATGGCACGATGAAAAAATTGAAAGAGACAGAAGATGTTCCTTCTGAATTCAATTCAGTTCTTCTTGATGTCTTTGAAGCTAGTAAACAATAATGTGAAGAAATGAGGGACAGTTGTTTGCTTTGTGGTTAAAATATTAGATATATGCGAGAGGTACATAGAAATAAATAGTAGGAAACTATGATAGATTGATCTAGTAGATTACATTAAATTTACAGCCTGCTGGAAAAGGGTTTAGAACTGTAGGATGCTTGCCAAGACCATGGCAAGTTCTTCAGGTGAGTGAATATAAAGTGATATAAGTTCTGGCAGCTGACAGGAACTAACAGCTGCTCTGCAGTCTGACAAATTGGCAATTTCAAAATGTTTTAGTATCAGAGATCTTCTACAGAGATCTTCAAACAGGCTGAACTGTCATCTGGAAAACTCAAAATCAGCATCAGGGTCAATAGGATTAGAGTGGAAAGTGTGGAAAATCATGGAAAATAATTTAGGAGGCAAGCCTGTGAGATATTTGCTTTAGCTACTATTCTCAGAAATTAACAAACCAAAGAGAAGCTGTCAACATGAAATGTCAAATGGAAAACAGTCAACCGTGACACAGTACAGAACAAAATTATTCTGATTCTTACTGATACAGAAAATAAACTGATTTCAAATCTCCTCAGCTCAAAAAACTTGTTCAAAATAGTACTCATCTCTTTCTGACAGTCAGCCAAAGAAAAACGGACTATTTATATATTCATTTGCAAGGGTTGCTGTTGAGGAGAGATAAAAACTATACTGAAGCACTGAAAGATTCAAAAATACCAAGGTATGAGCTGTACCAATTGGCTCCAGTTATCTTGTCCATGCCAGCAATTCTAGGGAGTGTTGAATTGGCATTTTCATGCTTTCTCACTCCAAAGATTCAATATGAAGGAGGTAATCTTGAATTATGCAATGTTAGTGAAACTAACAAATTTTAGAAATTTGTAATACCCTTAGTAAAACATAATATAAAACTATTGCCATAAACATCAATTTCCAGTCCTACTGTATGGAATATGTTCATGCAAGTGTTAAGATTTACAATCCCTTTTAGCTGTGTTTTTATTTAATTAGCTAATTCTCATGCTTACATGAACCATGAGTGCTAATTTCCTTTTTTTTTCTGCTTTTAAGGGTTGTGTGGTTTCCTTTTTCACTTATTTCTTCTTATTCAGTATATGATTTCTCATGCTCTCATCTAGTAAATACTATTTTTTTAATGTTTATGATATATTCCAATCCCTTACATGGTCATGCCCTTATTTCAGGTTCGGTCTTATAAAAATAGAGCAGTCTCAAAATATATGACCTATGATATTTGCTCTCTGTTATCACCACTTCCTCATATTAAATGGTACAAAAGTTTCTTATTATAAGTGCTGGTTGCAGAAATGTTCTTGATACAACCTCAGCCACTACCAATGTCCCAAATGTATTTCCTTCTGTCAGTGTGAAGCACTTAGAAACAGTAGGGATGAACTCAGTTTGATATTAAAAAGTTCTTGATCTAAACCAGAAAGGCTCTATCTACAGCTTAACCTGAACTTGCATTCATCTTGAAAACAAAGAGGAAAAACCTACCAATATCTTTTCAACTCTGTTTATAGAAATTCATAGCCTTTTCCTCTTACTATGTGTGTGTATGTAACGATAATTAAGAAAGTATTAGAATTAAACACCAATTTTAGTGACTATGTAAATTACATACATGTATACACTGGGAAATTAGGAAATTATGTGTTTTACTGTCAGTTTAATATTTTTCAGATAAACTTTTTTGTTTGGACTATGTCTCTGAGATGGTGATTTCATGGGATTGAATATGCATAACTTTGAACAGCCTTACTCCTAGACTAGTTTTTCAAGAGCAATAAATGGAAAGTGTTAACTATGTTAACAGCAAAGATTGTTTAATAACTTTATTTACTTAAAGCAAATGGTATTTCTGGGTTTATGTTTCTTCTTTTCATGAGTTTAGACTTATCTCACATAATTCATATTATATTTACTATCGCTTTGCGATAATGTAATGCTTATCAAAAAAACATATTGATACAAAGGTTTGAAATCCGTAGCTATCTCATACAGTGGTCTCACATTGCAATAATTTTCACATTAAAAAATGTAAACAAATTACACACATTAACACGGAGAGAGTAGCAAAGAAAATCAAACATACACATGCAGAAGGACACACAACTTAATGGCTGGATTTCAGGTAGCATTTTTAGCTTTGAAATTTTCCCAGTAAATGCAAAATCCTCATTAACTGTTTTTGTCTGAGAATTAATTGCTTTCCAGCTACTGGCATAAGTGAAAGAGTTTGTTTTAAGAAATAGAATTATTACTTAAAAATGGAATTCACTATGGAACTGGAATTGCTGATCAAATTTCATAAAACCTTTAAAATATCCCATAAACGATAAGAAGTCCCTTCCCATGCTGCTCTGTCAACATCTACTTTATCATAATTTGCAAGGAGAATTGCAAATGTCTTCAACATTTGGATAAATGAGGGTATTTGATGACTGGCCTTATTCTCTAGATCATGTCACAGAAAGCAGACGTTCCCCCTTCCCCAGAGTAATTGTTGCTTGCGTGGGCAGAATAAATGCATGGGAGAATAGAATTTCAGGTTTGAGCAGAGCAAACTTTTAAGGAAGTAGTTTGCTATTACACAATTGAGTGATAGGTAAAATCCACAGACTTTTTTCTTTTTTGAAACCCACAGGCAGATTTTGATTTTTGTTTTGGGGTTCACTATTTAAAAATATAAAATGACATGGACGAGCATGTTTCAGGCAACAAACAGGCAATCAAGAAGTTATGAGCAATCTCATACACACAGTAAGTTGATCACAAGCTTCCGTGGTGTGCAACGTAATTATTAGTTAAAAGTGAAAGAAAGATCAGTTACGCACTTTATTTTCATGTTGGACATGTCAGTAACCCTATGGCTTCCCATTTGTTAAAGAAAGCTGATTCTGGTTGTCTCTGATACAGGACACTAAAATAATGAAGAAAGAATTGGCATTTCTTCTAAAACATACCAAGCTCATTCACTCCTTTCCTTTCTATAAACACATCTCTACACCCACTGTTTCTGGGAAATATTCCAGCTACAGTGAATTCAAAGTAAGGAATATGCACAGTTGGGTGGCTTGTAAGGTGGTTGGCTAAAGATTCAGCAGAGGAAGAAAGAAAAGGAAACAGAAAAAGAAAGTAAAAAAAAAAGGCAAAAAAAGCAAGAAAGCCCTCAAAAAGAGTAGAGGTCATGTTTTAATGCAAGAGATTAGAGTAAGCACTTGCTGACAGAAGTGACAAGATGGGTTTGGAGAAAAAAAAAAGACAAAGAACTGTAAAAACAGGAACACAATAAACATGAAACATGATGAATGTAGGAGAAAATTGTGCCCTTATACCTATTTTTCTCTATGAATGTTTTTGTGGTTTTTTTCCCTTTGATTACCTACTTCTTCTTCTTCTTTTTTTTTTTTTTTTAATATTATGACTGAATCTTCTGGGATTATTCCTAAGGATGTTATGGACTTCATAAGTATGACTCAGAAATATGACTGTGAGCTGACTCTGAATCATTCTTCCCAATAGTGTAGACACTCTTCTCTATGCATTCTTATGGAAAGTATTTGACTCTGCAATATCACACTTTCCCCATTCCCCTTAAATTTTTGAAAATTGCAAGACTGAAGAGTATTTTCATTATATATATATATATATAATTAAGAGAATATTGACAACTTGTCATAACAACTTATAAGAGTTCTTAAGATTTTTGCTAAACTGCCAGGCAAAGTCGCTAGCAAAACTAAATTGGCTTTCTAGGTGTTCAAATATGCAGGAAAATCTTTGGACTTCTAGAGATCTGTGATATTATATCTAGTTCAAATGGCTTGAATACATGAGAACACTGTGCTGTCAAAGATTGATCTTTCAGTCACTCTCTGTCTTATGAAAACAGTGAAGAACAGGTGTCATGCCTGGTGAAGATTCATTTGAGGATGCCTGTTTTACATGAAGAGAAAACACTTGCATTAGAAAGAAAATAAATTTATAGGATCCTCCTATCTTAATAACTTTATGAAAAGAAGATTGAAATTTACTACTCAGTGGATAAAGAAGAAACTTGCAAGAAGTCCTATCTAACCAGAGCTGGTTGTTCCAAGAATGTTTTTTTTTTGTCTTTCTATAGGTATGCCTTTCATTTGAAGTTGTCATGTGCCACACAAGTAGTGCTATCATTATGGAAAAGCTGATGCATCTGTTCTGTCACGATGTTACTCCATTTACTGCAAATGTCTAACCCACATCATCTGTCTGGTAGGTGGTATCTTCAGAAATCCCTTAGAAAAACCAAAAGATTTTTGTATGAGCTTTTTCTCAGCTATTTTTCAGAGCTAGGGATAGAAAAGTTAGTTACTGGGATTATCTGAAGCAATATGGCATCTGATCCAGTGGGAAAATCATGCAAATTACCATGTTGCTTTTAATATTTAGGTAGTGGAAGTAATAGCAGCAGTAGAAAATTTAGCTCTGAACTGACTATTTGAGGTTAATCAAATTATGAGAGACAGAAACTGATACATTACATTGCAGTGTAACTCAAGTTTGGGCATTAGGTGTGAATATATATACATTATAAATAGGATGCTTTCAAAGCTTAAAGTCATACACAAATTTATATTTCTGGAGAAGATGGAATAAATATTGTTGTAAATCCATGCTCAGTCACCGGTAGAAGCTGTTAGTAACTTTCTCAATATTAGATGACAGGCAATGTGTCAATGCAGCATTAAAAAAGTCTGTTTATATCTGTTTCCAAGAATGTAAACAAATTTTTTGAGAAATTTATAAACTATGTTATTGCTAAGAAAACATGGCCATGAAGTTAGGCATTTTGAAAATGTGCAGATTTTTTAAAGATGGTATAAAAAAATACAAGCCATTAAATACAGTGCACATTAAAGTGCTCCCCTGACTTCACTCTTACTGTTCCTCCTGCCAATCTACCCTTTCCATTGATTTTCTCACTCTGGGTGCTACCTGTAGTAGTGCTTAAAAGGGAAAAATTCTGCACTCTTCTGGCAAAGTTTCTCTGCACTTGTCACAAAAATCAGCCTCAATCAAAGAAGAAGGTAAGGACATGGTCCTTGGTCACCAGGACTTGAACAGTAACAGAGGCCTGCACTAAGAACCTACCTAGTTATTCAATAAAGGACTTTTTCACTCCATCAGACTTGCAACACATGAAGAGAAATTCCATATCCAACAAATTTTGAAAATCTGAAAAGTCTTTTAATTCTTTTTTTTTTTTTTTTGAATTCTCATGGGTATGCAATGTTGACCTGTAGGTAACTGTGGCTTATGGTTAAGGCTAAGCATAAACAATTTTTTTGAGCCTACCTGAATTCATGACTGCTGATATTAGGTTGGTTCTGCATGCTGAGGACAGGTATTGTCAAACAGGGAGATCCTCAATCATGTGCAACTTCACAGATTCCCTCCTGAATCGGGTTTACATGGCCTGGTTTTGGTAGTGGTGAGGGATACAGGGGTGGCTCCTGTGAGAAGCTGCCAGAAGCTTTGTCCATGTCCAGGAGAGCCAGTGCCAGCTTGGTCCAAGAAAGACATGCCTCTGGCTAAGGCTGGACCAATCAGAACTGGTGGCAGCGCCTCTCTGATAACATATTTAAGAAAAAGAAAAAAACAGTTATTGAGCAAATGTAATTGTGTCCAGAGAAGAGCAGGGTGAGAATATGTGAAAGCTATACAGACACTCAGATCAGTGGAGAAGGAAGGGGAGGAGGTGTTTCAGGTGCTGGAGCTGGGATTCCTTTGCAACCCATGGTGAAGACCATGGTGAGGTCCAGCTGAGACCCTGCAGCCCATGGAAGACCATGGGGATGCACAGATCCAACAGCAGCCTGTAGAGGACACCCACACTGGAGCAGGTGGATGCCTGAGAGGAGGCTGTGATCCTGTGGAGTCCCATGCTGGAGCAGATTCCCGGCAGGGACCTGCAGACCTGTGGAGAGAGGAGCCCATGCTGAAGCACATATCCTGTTAGGGCTTGTGACCCTGTGAGGGACCCACTCTGAAGAAGGTTGTGTCTGAAGGACTGCACCCCATAGAAGAGTGACTTATGTTGCAATAGTTTGTGGAGAACTGCCTCCCATGGGAGGGATCCCATGCTGGAGCAGGGGAAGGACTCCTCTCCCTCAGCAGTGGCAGGAACAGTGTATGATGAATTGACCATAACCCCCTTTCCCCATCTCCCTGCACTGCTTGTGGGGAGGAGGAAAAGCTGGGAAGGCGGGACATGTGGGGGGGAGGTGTGTTTAAGGTCTTATTTTACTTCTCATTATCTTATTTTTGTTAGTAATAAATTCAGTTAATATGTTTATTTGAGTCTGTCTGTGATGGTATTTGGTGAGGCATTTCTCTCTGTCCTTTTCTCAACCCATGAATCCTTTGTTATATTTTCTCTCTCCTGTCCAGTTGCAGAAGGCAGTGATAGGCTTTGGCGGACATCTGACATGAAGCCACTGTCAATCCATTACACCTTCACAGAGAAACCCACATGTAGGGTAAGAGTTGGTGCAGGCTGTGAGGTCATACTCTGGAGATATGCAAAATATGTCAAAAATATCATTAGACCCCTTTGGTGCATTTTGAATCATATATGGATTGCTGCTTCTGTATTTTGCATTGGTACCTCTGAAGATGGCCAGAGGAGAAAGATACATATAGAAATGTGATTCTGACAATTTCCCTTTCTGGCTTTGCTTCCTGATGAGATTTCCACATGACTACCTACAGGCTGCATTCTTCTGATTTGAAGGCAAATAAGTAATAAATAAATTTCCTATTTTTTCTATGTTTAGCTGTTTTTATTATTCTCCTGTATTATTTCTTTACTTGAGCTAAAATATATATTATTTATTTATTTTAATTTCTGATTCTTGGTTCACAATTGAATGGTTTTCCTACTCCAGTGACTGCCATTGGCTTTACTGACTCCATACTGACAATAAAACTAGACATTTAGCTGGCTCCCCTTGCATGGTGAAATGTTTGATCTCTGGATTTCTTACCTTCTTCAGATACAGGAATTTTTTAAAGAAGCAATATAAATACCAGGAACAAATGTGTAATTGTTCTAGTGACTCATCTTAGAACAGTCTGGTGTCAAAGCACAGTGGCTAACATTGAGGCCACAGTAGCAGGTTAGGAGAAAGTAAAAACCAGAAGCGCCAGCTAGCTTGATGGTGCATGTAGGAATCTCTTGTGAATAGTTTTTATTATTTTTGATGGGAAAGAAATACCAAAAAAAGGGTCTCAGTGTCTTGGGCAATGGAAAACTTTTTTTAGAAAGGAAAAGTTTAATCCTAATGTATAGCAAATTGGTTAATAAATGGAAAAATTCAACGGCATTTATGAAAGGCAGATATTGGATGTCAGTTGTAGAAGTCTTTAGTCCAAAGCAACAAAAACAAGTATTTCTGCATCCTAGAAACTGACAGATAGTCATCACTGCTTTTAAATACTGGATGTGTGCATTTCAAATTTTTTGCTTTGCATAAAATATAAATACCTTTCTTGTGCAGAATTGAGCTGCAAAAAACCCTGTACTATTCATAGTACTTGCAAGGTATTTGTATGTATGTGATCTCTGACAAATTATATCTTTTCAGTTCTGATTTCTAAAATGTATCAAAATAAATATCAAAACACTTGCAAAAATTTGCATTAAACAAATATTATTCTTCAACTTGATAAGTTTTGCAAGAAAAACATATATCTCTCCTGTAGTGCATAGACATATAAGCATCATAACATGTATAGGATGGCCTCCTTAACTTCTGTCTTCCTCGTGTGGAAATTACTCTTGCTAGTTTCTACCTAACTAAAAGGGACAAAAATGTAACACACCAGAACCAACACCCAAAGAAGTGGCTGTCACAAATCATGAACAACTGAGAACTGATGTGCAATCTATCAGCACATCCAAGAGGAATGAAGAACATTATCCATCCAGAAATCTGATAAAATTGGTTTAGGATATTTGGCTAACTTAAGAACAAAGACTATAACAGTCTGAGGAGCAACACTACCAACTAGTTTTTAATTTCATGAGCTCAGCAGTCTGTTATTATTGGCCTTTACTTTTTCCTTTAGCTAGAAATAACAAAATTATTTATAATAGCAGAAAGGAATTTGGAAAAACATGCAATAAGTTCATACATATCAAGAGACAGACACATACATTATACACATACTGAGCAGCACTTCTCCATCTTTCAACATCTAGTAAATTTTGGCCTATCTACTTATTCAAAACAGGAGTAGTTGGAGCTTAATAGTATTGGATAAAAGCTTTGGTTAAGTGTGATTATTTGCTTTATGCCACTTCTGAAAGACTTTGTTTCTGTTCTTTATTAACAACTTTGGGTAGAAGACACCTAGGTATGCATACAATTTATTTTGACTGAATGGCATATAACTACGTGTGGCATGTTTATGGTACCAGTCTATATTTTATGCTATACTAAAAAGAAAATCTCAAGAGATAGTAATTTCATTTGATAAGGAGAAAATTAAAGATGTGGGACATTAAATTAGAAGGTAGAGACTTGTAGCTTTTGTTATACCTTCTCTGAAAGTCTTTCCTGTACAGCAAAAGTCAAAATTGAGTTCAGGTATTCTTGTGAGTTTGAAAGACCAGCTATGCTCTTTAAATAATTGGTATCCATGACCAAGATACCTTTCCTTTCTAAAGATCTAAATGTCAACTGACCAGTGCATGTGTGTGTATACGTGTAATTTTGCACATAAACATTTTTACCACCTCTTTTGTACCTCCTTTATTCCAGGATGCTCCAGAGTTTTGGAACATATTACATTAAGCCCTTACTTTTTGTGTTCCATGTCTCTTCTCTCCTCCTGGGAAGTCTAAAGCACAGGTAGATGTTGTTACGGTTATCATAAAGTTCCAGACCTCAGGATAGTGTGTTTGCTGACATGAAGCTGGTGCAATTATACATTGCATTTAAGGATCTACATATAGGGCCTCCAATTGGCAGAAGTCAATATGTCTGTACCAGTCTTACCTCCTAGTTCATGTAAAAGCTCAAGGAAGAATTCATCAAAAAGTCAGGCAACTTTTATCCTGATCCTGAAAATATAGTGAGAATTGTTATGGGACAAATATCCAGCATAACACTTTCCTCTTGCTTACGTTCCATGCGGCACTATTTCCTCTAACATTGTCATAGAATATGTTAATTTAGATGGATATAAATGGATTTGGTTCTCTTCTACCTCCTACCTATGTACCTACCAGAACACGACCCAGCTAGCATGTGTTTTCTATAATGTTATATAAAAGTGAAAATCATCTGCAGAAAACTATTGCAGTGACCTTACTAAAAAGTGTAATCCCATCCCATGAGCATTCAGAAGGATACAATTTTCTTAGAAACAGAATAAAATAATTTGATTTCATTTTGATTATTCATTACAAGATGAATTTATTGAGTAACTTAAGATAAAAAGAACAGGCGTCTTGTCTGGCTGTTTTTAGAGGGGGTTTTTCTGTAATATGTAGAAACTGCAAAAAAATTTGAACTTATATGATGTATATGATGAAAACCTCTTAGAGCAAGGCAATAAAGGGATCAGAAAGTCATAGTCACACATTACTAGGAAGCAGAACAGATCAGAAAGTCTACAAGTAATATCAGTTTGTCTGCTATAAAGCACTCTATAGCCACTAATATTTTTCAGTACTTCTTGCCAAGCTGTATAATGAATAAAATATCAGTTAGTGCTTTAAATATGTGAATGCCATAAATGCTCAGAATGCATTAAATATTAAAAATCTCTTTTAATCAGTCATGTACAAAAACCGTCTTAGGACTTCAACTGAAAGAAAATATACAACACAGAGTTTACAGATCACTTAGTCAGGTATTT
This sequence comes from Atrichornis clamosus, assembly GCA_013400975.1. Taxonomy (NCBI): domain Eukaryota; kingdom Metazoa; phylum Chordata; class Aves; order Passeriformes; family Menuridae; genus Atrichornis; species Atrichornis clamosus. The sequence goes on from WBMZ01008997.1 coordinate 87,560, forward strand.
GTAGTTTACTAGTGAAATTAATGTTGTAATTAAATACTCATGAGTTTAAATAGAATATCTCTCTCAATTTGATCTTGGCAATGTAAATTAAGACAAATTTATTTTAACAAGAATCTTTTTTTTTTCTTTTTTTTTGTGGAAAAAATAAAGAAGGCATGAAAGACGAGAGAAGAGGAAAGAATTTATTGTACAGAAAAGATAAATAAAATGCATTCCCTCATTCCAATCAATTATTTTCTTCATCATTGTAAAAAAAAATTATTCTCTTTGCAAGTAGATATATACTTTTCCGTTTAAAAACATCAATAAGTCAACATGTACAGGATGTTTATTCCTAGGAATGATGCTGTTGAAACAAGGGTATTGGTAACAGATTATTAGAATGATTGCAACTCATTTGTTTCCTTTTCAGTAGTTTGTATTAGTTTCTGTCAAAAAGAAGAAATTTCTAAATCAATGCAATTAGTCATTTTTATACCATTATGCTAGGAATTACCTACATTGTGAAATATTGGCCAGGTTTTTATAAAAATATTAGAGTGTTGTCATTGTTATCAGATGCTTTCACAATTAATATGATATAACCATCCCTGGAAGTGTTCAAAACACACCTTCAGGCACTTGGGGATATGGTTTAGGGTTGATTATGGTGGTGCTGGGTAGGTGGTGAGACTAGATGATCTTGAAGGTTTCTTCCAACCTTAATGAATCTGTGACTATCTGATTCTTTGATATGAAATCATGTTTCGAATTCCAGTTTGTAAAGAATTGAAATTTCTGTCTATGAGTCTTTTACTAAAAATTTTCAGAAGAGTCATAGAAAATGAATCAAAATGTTTTCATGAATATTAATAATCTTTTAAGTGTTTGAAATTCAACATTTTTTTCCCCTATCTCCTCTTGTATAGCTAGTTTTTGTTAGTGCTGATGTAGAAAAAATAGAGATAAGGAAAAAAGGCAATAAACCAACATAATGAATGATTTTGACTTGCAGATAGCAAGATTTCCACAGACTATGTAGATATCCACAGGCACAGAAAACATTCAGTATTCCAATCCAGTGTATTTTTCTGTGAAGTATCATTCTATTGATCTGGTCCTTACATGGCCTTCTTGATGACTCTGCACATATAATAAACAACTGTGCATCACGTAATGCTGATAGAATTATTTAACATGATAACTCATCCTTAAGTAATCTTTTCCTCATTCTAGAAATCTAACAACTGTGCAAACTTGTGACTTATGATTGTCACTGATTCTTAATGAAATAACATTAACAAGTAATGAGAGGTGCCTAAGATGAGTAAGTTTTTGTTCTTTTTCAGACAACAGGAGACTATTCATAACCTGACTGAGAGTTTATGGATCAGGAGTAAAGGGGGGGGCAGTACCCATATGGATAGACAGTGGTAGTTAACAGGAAAGTCAAATAGTGGTGAGATCACTTCACGAGTGAACTGATTTCAACCACAGCTTTAACTCTATCCAGATTAAGAAAATCTTCTTAGCATATGTTCCATCAAGCTGTCATATTCAACTATTTCTGTTATGACTACCTAGTAAAGAGAAAAAAACCCAGGAGTTTGACATAACAAGCTAGAGTTACTCATCTGCCAAAGAATAAGTCTTGCATAGGATATCAGAAGAAATTTTTGTTGCTTTATTTTCCATTTTTCATAGAATGGCCTGGATTGGAAGGGACCTGAGATACTATCTAGTATCAAGCCCCCTGCCACTGGCAAAGACACCTAACACCTTTCACTAGACTAAGTTGCTCAGAACTCCATCCAACCTGGCCTTGAAGGCTTCCAGGGATGGGGCCGTGCAAAAGGTCTCTGGGAAACCTCTTCCACTGTCTAATCAACTTCACAGTAAAGAATTTCCTGTCACTACAAGCTGTTGTAAATAGTCTCTGTCTTTCTTGTAGGTTCCCTTCAGGTACTGGAAGGCCACAATTAGGTCAGCTTGAAGCCTTCTCTTTTCCAGGCTCAGCAACACCAATTCTCTCAGCCTTTTCTCATAGGAGAGGTGCCTCATCCCTCTAGTCATCTCCACAGCCCTTCTCTGAACTTGCTCAAACAGGCCCATGTCCTTCCTGTGCTGGGGACCCCAGAGCTGGATACAGCACTGCAGGTGTGGTCTCACCAGAGTGCATAGAGGCACAGCATCACCTCCCTTGACCTGGTCACACTTCTTTTGATGCAGCCCAGAATATGCTTGGATCCAAGCAAAATAATCTGCACCTGCTCCTATTTTAAAATCATTAATTCATCTTGTATGCATCAATATAATACATTTTGTATAGTGTCTTCCCTTGCTATATCCTGCTGCATTTTTCATTTTCACGTAAGAGCTATTTTCTTAGTTAACGGTGTAGGACCGAAAGCTAAGCATGACAGTGCTAATGGATGTTTGTATATGTCTTGTCATAAACAATGAAACCTCGATATATGGTATTCTTCCGTCACAGTGTCTCTACAAGCTACAGTAAGTGAAATTTTCTGTTTAGAAATGTCTTCAATTTTCTGAAGTAACTTTTAGAAAAGTACTTGGAAGACTAAATATTCAGAGACAAACCAAAGGATTGACGTGAGTGTCTGAAGAGCCACTATGATGCTTATGCAGTTTTGACTTCTCTTGTTTTCAGAGCACAAATGAATTATCACATTTAATGCCCAGATATTTTGGATATATGAATTATATGAGAATATGTATAATACATAAATGTATAGAAATTAGTTTCAAGTATTTTATAATGGTTTATGTTTAGGAATACATTTAAATGGTTATAGTACACAAGTTAAAAGTTGAATGGAGAGCTGAAAATGGGGCAGAAGTAGGGGATGTCCATAGATGTGGAAAGCATTGCCTGGAAAAGGATGTAGGAAGCAAGTGGCTTTCTCAGAGTTGGCAGAAAGGCCTTGTGAAAATGCAAAAACGAGTTTTCTTACCCCCAGAATTTATTAAACATGTAGAAAAACAGTTTCTCTCTCGACTTTTAGTCAAGATTCTTTAGCCAGGTTCTTACAGCTGAGTCCAGCAGCAACATGCTGGGGGCTGTGATCAAGAGTGAGGGCTGCAGGCATGAACTAACTCAGGTTTGCATACACAGGGTGCCCCTTTTGGCAAGTGGGGCTGAAGCTGTCTCCAGCAGCAACAACAACTGCAAGGCCATTCTGGGCAGCACTTTTCTGACTTATTACAGTGATGAAAAAATAAACAGGTGAAGAATTCAGAGTAATCCAGTTCCCTTTCATATCGTTTTTCTTCTTCTTTGCTCTAGCTTTTGTTGATGGAGCTGCAACAACCATGACATTATTTAAATTACTTCCAACTAACATAAATATTTAATTAGTGATTCAGGTATAGAGAAATGGGCAGAAACGGATGCACAGGAAGTTCCACCTGAATATGAGGAGAAACTCCTTTACTGTGTGTGTTACTATGCACTGGAACAGATTGACCAGAAAGGTTGTGGAGCCTTCCTCACTGGACTTATTCAGGAATCATCTGGACACAATCCTGTGCTGTGTGGTCTAGGATGACCTTGCTTGAACAGTGAGGTTGGACCAGATGATGCACTGTGGTCCCTTCCAACCTGACTCATTTGGTGATTCTGTGAAATGAGTCAGAGTTGTAGAACACAATTCATGCTAAACAGAGATGAGTGACTGTTATTAAGGCAACAACTTGGGAAGCTTTGTGTACAGTCATTTTCTTTCTTTTGCTTTAGGGTTGTTGTCTTATAAAAGAAATAAACAAAGAGCAAAAAAGAATTTTGCTTTTTAAGCTATATAAAAAGGTGTCTAGAGCTCAAGGGTACAACACTTCCCTTTGTAGTTATAAATCTAAACAATGTAACAAAAATTTTATAGCACTATTCAGCTGAATTTCTAGGTATTTTGTCTTTAATATGGAAAAGGCTTTTGTAAAACTAGAATTCACTTTGGGTAGCCTAAAATTCTGTGAAACAGTTAGGGTTTTTTTTTCTTTTCTGCAGAAGACACATTCAGAAAAGTATTTATTGTGTATATGTGAGATTTACATAAAGTTCTCTCATTAGCACTAATGGAAACATAAATAGCTGTGTGCCAACTCTATTTTAATATATTTCAAACCAGTGCAGAATAAACCTCCATGTCAAACACCAATAAACATGCATTCAGATGCAGTAAAGAGGGAAGGAATTGTTTTCCATGGCCACAGTTTGATTTAGGTTACAGTGAAGAATGAACCATGCTACATAACTTTAAGTTCAGCTTGCCATTTCAAAGGCAAAATAGCCTGAATGTGAGAAAACCTTATAATTTTTCCAAGTCAGAGCTACAGCAATTCTTATATAATGTGTTTTGCAGAGAGTTGGCAGTAATGGCTTTTTGTTTACTTGTTTGCCTAATAAGTTGAATAGGTCTTTATGTGTATGTGCACACACACACACACACCCCCCCACACACATTTTACTTAAAATTAGGTTTGGCCTCTATATTCAACAAGACAGATTCACTTAGTGAGGAGTCAATTAAAATAATGACAAATTGTAAGGGTAGATCTATTTTTAGGAGCTAGAAGTGTTCAAACTGCTAGTGCCTGGGAAACAGTGTCACCTCCAATAACATAAAATGATTGATGCTGCACAAAGGGGGAAGAGGGATTTCAAGAATTGCCAAAGCCAACTTTGCAGTTCTCAGAAAATGAGAGCTCTCCCCTTCCACTTGACACTTCCCATCCTGTAAGTATTGTTTCACTAAAGGAGAAACAGATTAAATTCCAGCTGCTGTCAGTTCTTAGCTAGGTCTGTTGAAGAATGTGGCTTTTGAAAAGTTGTATCAATACTTCCCTTTCATTATTACCAAAGCAGGCTTAACTGTCTTTGATGTCTTCTTACCAGCATCATTACAGTTTTCTACAACTAGTGAATAGTGGGCTTTATTTAAGGTCACGTTGAAATTCTGAGTTGAAATTGCAATGCGTTGGGGGACTGGATTGTTCATTGTTTATAATACCTTCCCTTTTGCAGTCTGTATCAAGACCAAGTGAAAGAATGGCTTCAATTTTCTCTCACAAACATAGACCAAGTTATTAACCTAGGCCATTAGATTTTTTAGGGTGCAAGCTCAAACATCTGTCTTGTGCTTTTCTGCAGGCTTAACATTGCTTGTTAGAAAACAAAACAAACCAAAAAAAAAAAAAAAGAAAGAAAAAAAAGAAAGCTGATGAATCAGTTATACACACGATTGTTTGGCAGACAGTCATCTACATCTATAACATTTTATATGTGAAGTTTTGTCATACCTATTGATCAATATATCACACTTTTCTGTGTGTTCAATATCTAATGATAACTGGGTAAGATGGAAAATTTCTTTCTAAATGCTATATATACATGGACAGGGTATACTGCACTCAAACTTGTGCAGTCTTTTGGGAAATCAATCTAGCAAAGAGAATGCATTTAATCATCCAATCTTGTGCTATTTGTATAGTGCTGCTGCGCAGTTATAAATCGAGTGTATCACTTCTGCTGCTCTACCAATGTTAACAAAGCAACAGAGAAATAACTGCAGCCGGAGCAAAGCCCACAGAGCAATAACAATAAAACTGTTAGTGTAAGTTGTTTTCTGTGTTTCTCTCTGGTTATTTGGCTGGAATAGTTTGGAAAAATTCTATTCATAGCACATGAAATCTCGGGTTTCATGAACTCTGTATGCAATTATAATCCACATTGTGAATTTAAGCAAAAATTTGCTGATAAGTATATGTTGTATGTCACATCCTAAGTCAAAGTACAGCTATAGGAAAATCAAAAATACTGAAAAAGGAATTACTTTGTCTTAAAGACTGCATTTGCTAAGAATATCTGTAACAAGGCAAATTAAATTGCTTGTGTGCAAGGAGGAAACATATTCTCAGCAGAAAGGAGCAAAGAAGAAAATATGCTTTAAAAACATACACAATCAAATAGTTTTGGAGAACCTATTAACACTGAAGCTGAACTCTCAAAAAGGTTGCTTTCTGAGGAAAGAAGTGATAAATTCTTTTCAGGGGAATCTTGAAACTCCAAAAACCATGATTAAAAAAATATCCTCAGGATGCGTGGACAGAAATACAAAAATGGAGGTAATATTTGTGTACCCCCTTGTTGGTAATGAGTGATAATGAGTGGCAATTTGCGTGTCTTCAAAATTCCCTAGGAAAGCAAATCAAGATCCTGCCTACTTCACTTATGTTCTACCCAAACTGGAAAGAAACACCAAAGACCAGTATCCTAATTTCGGCAGGATTAAAGTTAATTTTCTTACTAGTACCTGATAGACTGCTGTGTTTTGAATTTAGTATGAGAATAATGTTGATAACACACTGACTTTTCAGTTGTTCCTCTAGTCAAGGACTTTAAATAATTTCCCACACTCTGCCAGTGACTAGGTACACAAAAAGCTGGGAGGGAGCATAGCTGGAACAGCTGATATGAATTCTCCAAAGGAATATTCCATACCACAGAATATGATGCTCAGTGTATAAAATGGGGTGAGTTGGCTGGGAGGAGCTGATTGCTGCTCAGGGATGGGTGAGGCATCAATTAGCTGGTGGCAAGCAATTTTATTTTGCATCACTTGTTTCTCTTGGGTTTTCTTCCCATCTTCTTCCTTTTCTTTAGTAGCAGTAGTAGTAGTAATAATAGTAGTAGTAATAGTAGAAGATTTTATTCTGTTTCAATTATCAAACTGCTCTTATCTCAACTCACGAGTTTGTATTTTTTTTTAAATTCGTTTTCCTGCCCCAGCAGTGGAGGGAGGGAGGGAGGGAGGGAGGGAGAGAGCAGCTGCATGGTACTTACTTAGTTGCTGTCTGGGATTAAACTTAGTGGATGACTTCTCAGTTTCAAAATTTTCATACTACTTAGAATGGCGTCTCATCGGAGTTGAGCACATCACCGAGCGCTATGTGGTGTTGGGGATCTGTGCCTGTCAGTGTGCTGGGAAGATTATTATGGGGATTCAGCCCTGGTTTGGGCATTTCTGAACTGTGGATTGTGAATCAGAACTGCACAATTTTGATTGTCTAAGACAAGAGAAGCATGTCTTCCCGCTGTTAAATTTCTCCAGGTATTGTAAAAATTCAGAGTCTGAACCAAATTAGAAAACTACTGAGGAACCTTCAGTGGTGTTGTGACATTTATGAATCAGCATTCTAAAATATCATTTCAGCCTTGTGCACTTTCATTTTTTAAGACTTATGAATTTTATTTCCTTTAAGTTATTATTTAAATGATATTCTGATTTCTTATGCAAAGCTTTGAACCAACAAATTTGTGTACAAAAAGCATTTACAAAAAGGCCTAAAAGGTCTAAAGGGATTACAGATAATAGACAACAAAAATGAATGAGGAAATAATGCTACCAATTTATCCACTTAATCAAAGTTAAGGATCCCCCTGTTATTTAAAGAAGACATAAAGAAATCAGTACTTCTGTGTACTGTATTAGGCTAAAAATTTGCTGATTTTGGAATTTACTCTTAGTACAATTCATTCACCTGGATGTGGGACAACACCCTTACTTTCAGTAATGCCTGAAAACTGCCTCATCAATATTGCTAAGTCAACAGGAAGAGACTATCTGTAGAGAGCAGAGGATAGAGAACTGCACTGTAAAGCTATTTACCATGTTCCTTACGAGATACTTATGCAATTGAATACTAAACTTCTGTTCATGAAAGTGCAGTCATTTCCTGTATAGCTATCAAATTTGTTTAGGTAATTTTAGAAACTTCATAAAATTGCTAGTGGTTTTATTTTCTTCCTATTGACCAGTCAATTATTCACCTCCATGGCCTTGCATGGATTAGAACTGGTCTAAATAAAGATACTAGCTTTAGCACAGCTAAGTCATTTCACTGAGAAGGAAAAGAGAAATGTGTATAGAAGATCCTTGGCAGATTGCTCTTATATGTATTAGTTCAATTAAGCAATTTATAAAAGTCTATGAAATCTGAAATCCTAAAGTCCATAATGATTTTTGCCTTTTGGATTTGTTTTTTGGGTTTTTTGTTTTGGTTTGGTTTTTGGGGTTTGTTTTGTTTTGTTTGGTTTTGGTTTTGGGGGTTTTTTTTGTTTGGGGTTTTTGGCTTTTTTTTCTTGTTGTTTTTTGGGGTTTTTTTTCAAGTAATATCCAGATAAGGATGAGAAAAAATATTTTAAATGTTTTCTGTGACTAGTTTCGTGGTGGGTTTTGTTGAGTCGTTTCTGGGCATATATAAAAGAAGTATCTTGCAAAAAATTCAATACTGAATAGAAGATTACAAATTTTTAATAGAAACAGAGGTCAAGTTATACTGAAGACAATGTAAACTGTTACATTAAAGAGATTCCCGAAGCACTTTTAGGTTATTAAATTTCAAAAGACAACATCAATTATGTACTGGGATATAAGAATCACAATTATGCAGCACCAGAAATTTACAACATTAATGCCTCAGTAGCGTTATTGTATAAGTCACTTCAGTCTAAGCAGGAGAAAACACTGTGCTTTTAGCACTTTTGTTAAAAAAAGGTAATTTTAGGAGCACTATTATAAATAACATAACCAAGTAATATTTCTCATGTACCTGAGAATTTTAATATTCAACTAATTTGAAACTAATACAGTAAATTTGGCTTTATGATAATATTTAGATTTGAAGCTAGATACTATGGTACATTACTTTTTATATTAATCTGTTAAGAGATTACATTAATTAATAAAGATCCCCTTTAAAAGACATTTGCTGAATGCTGCAATATTTGACCTGGACTGCAAAAGAAAAGGATACAATTCTTTGTGTCTTATAAAATACTGATAATAAATAATGAAACCCTAGACATCAGAGTTGTTGGGTTTTTGTTGATTTTGTTTTGGGGTTTTTTATGTTTGGGTTGGATTTTTGTTTGGTTTAACTTTTTAATTAACTTACCAAATTCTCTGATGTTCTTTGCTGGTGGTCTTTGTTGTTCCTTACAAATAGATACACAGAAATATCTTCTCAGTGTTTCCGATTTACTGGTGGGAAATGGTACCAACTAAGTTCACGAACCAACTAATGAAAAATAGGCTCTGTTAAAAGTTTGAATGATTAATCAAATTATTTCCAGCATCATAACATATAGTCTGACTGCAGGATTTAAATTTAAGCTTACCACATCAGTGCAGTTGTAAAGAGAAAGTGCTATAGCAAATTTTCCTTAGTCTCCTGGAAAACAGAGATTTTAGAGTTGTTGCCATCTCACCAATGTAATTATTTTCTAATTACCAATTACAAAATATCTGTATCTTATTCTATGATACAAGACTACCCTTAGCACACAGTATTTGTCAAGCTAGGTGAAATCCTAGGTCATGAGTGCTTACTGTACTCTCATTCTTATTTTAGCCATTAAAGGTCAGAGACTGAGTGCATGTGTTTGTGGTGACATTGTGAAGGTGATAAAACTGCAGACACAGACAACCTGAAGGAGATCCACATTTCTTTATTTAAGCCTGATGTAGAAATAATCCATCTCTTTTCTCCAGGCTGTCTTGGTTCAATATTGCAGAGTAAAGGCATTATGTTTCACAACCTTTAGATGTTTTCTCATTGATCAGTGATATTAATATATCTGTGTATGACACACAGAGCAAATTAATACAAATTTGATCTTGAACAAATTTATCTATAGTGGTGGACTATAAAACAGTGAATATGTGTGCTGATTAAGACTTCTGCAACTCACTTTTTTAAAAATCTACTTTAACATTCACCCTCCCCCTTTTTGTTACGTAAAGCATTTTTAAGTACAACAGAGTATTTTTAGTGTGGCATGTCTTGGTAAAGAAATTGTGAGATTATTGTAGGAAATGTTGGACAATTGGGTTTTTTAATTATTATCAAAGAAATAAAGACCACAGCAAATTATGGAGGTTTGAATAACGAAAATATATTGGGGTCTGTTACCTGATTTTCTTTCGGAGTGGGTGTAGTTCCTACTACTCTACTACCAATGTCTAAAAATCTGTAACATATATACCATTGACTTTTATCTTTTTTCAGTTGAAAAGAAGACTTTTGTTTGCTTTTTTTTTTACTAATTTACAACTGAGGTAACCCTCTCCAGGTGTCACAAAATCCTCATGGCTAAATACAATAATCAAGATGTCATAAATAAGGGTTATAAAGTAGGAACAATCTTTCCCAGAGCTCAAAAATGCCAAATTTCTTTGAATTTACTGCACCAGGTTTTTGCAGAATATGCCTATTTGTTCACTTGGAGATTCTGGACTCTGTCCTCTTAAAAAAGAGGGACCTTGTGTTAGCAGAGATCCAGGAGAGTGAATTTAACTCTCACCCTTTATGGACCTTTGTGAAAGAATGGACAGTCTCAAGAGTCACATTGCTAAATTAAGTAGTCTTGTATTAAAGGCAAAGACAAAGAAGATAAATAGGACAATCAGAAATATAGTGATTTAACATGCAGGTCAAGGTTGACTGGCAGAAGTAACATAGATCAGTGGTTAATAACAAAGCCAAATTCTGCCAAAAGTAGTAGTGAAAACTGGCAGGCAAATATAACATCTCTGTTAAAGTCAAGAGAATGTAATGAAGCAAATGAGTTAAAAGAACTGTAAAGACTGGAAGGCAGGGTACACCGACAGGCATTTGTTCAAACAGTGATAAAAGATGGCACAAGAGACAGAAGAAATTCAAGCCATTAAAATGTGCCAATTCCATCTATGCCCAGAGAGTGCAAGAAGCACTGAACGCACACCACTCAAACATGGTCCTCTGTAGGGCTGGAAATGGTTTTTGCTGTGTCCTTTGAGTGGGTTGCTTAGTTGTAAGCAAAGACATAAGCCATAGCTGTAGACACAGACACGAAAGCTAGAAATTGTGACACACAGTAATCTGGGCTCCCTGTGGGACAGACCTGTAAAGCAACAGGCCCAAGGCAGTCCCTTGGAATTTGATCTCCTGCAGACCTTACAGGAATATAATAACTGTATTAACAATGAAATGTGAGCACTGGAGTGTTTGTTTTCCTTTGCGTGTTTTATGGATAACCATGCTGAAGCCATCTTTTATTAATACTTAAAACTTAATTCTTGTTTTTATTAATCCAAAGGAGAGATGGATAAACCTGAACTATCTTGACTTCTAATATAGGCATGTATAACACATCCCAGCATTTTCGAGATGCAAAGGTAAAAAGGACATATTAAGCTGTATATAATATCAGATTGATCACAAATAGGTTGCAAAATGAATCTTGACAGTTTGTCTCCACAGATGCATTAATTAGACACAAAAAAACAAGTTTAAAGGAATACAGGGAGTGCAAATGAGAAGGCACATAAATTGAAAGTTACTTATAGTGACTGATTTTCACTATTGAGAAGCCACTATGACTAGGGACTTTCTACCAAATTTCACCCTCTAAACAATTGCACTCTCTTCTCCAATTTGATAATGCCGCTGGCATTTTTCTGCTTTTTACTTAACATCTCACCTCTTGCTCTACTGATAACATGCTGTGCAAAAGATCTTCTTGATGAGTGCCTGCAGCAATGTGTTCTGGAGCTAAATTGCTTTCGTAAATCTTTTTACTAAAATAAAATGAGCAGCAGGATGTTTGTCATTTCAGCTGCAACAGAATAAATATTTTATCATCCCTTCTTCAAAAGCTCATCTGTAACTCAATGGGTTTATAGAACAATTTAAAGAATAAAAGCATTTATTTCACTTTAACTTTGATTACATTACATGGCCTATTGTGTTGAAAGCTTGAAGTATTTTGTGACTGGAGTTTACTTAAAACACTGACTTTTAATTACTTTCCTCAGGTAAATTGCCACCTTTTTCAAATGGGTGTGCAAAGTGTACATACACAAAATAAGATTATCTTTGAAAGAATTTCCATCAAAAGAAGATTTTCAGTTTTGTAAGGAGTGGGTTGGGTTTTTTTTTCTTTTTCTTAGAAACTCAAAAGCTGCAGAATTCAGTACGCAAGTGATAAAACATTAATGAAAGGACTTGCTGAAGCATTTGAAGTGGGGAAAACAATCACTTCACTTCTCATCAAACATGCAGTGAGTTTAATCTAGTGCCCTTTAATAAAGATAGGCAAGAATTTTATCTAATTATTATATCCCTCCCAAGTCGTTAGAGAATCACTCAGTGAAGGTCAAGATTCAAGGAGCAGAACTTCGGGCCATATCTGTTGCTGACCTTGAACGCCGCAGGGAATCAAGAGCACTGCTGCTTCATAGGACTTTGATTTGCAGCATCCTATTCACAGCACTTTATGCCAAGAAAAAAACATATGACCTGTAGGAAATCAGTAGAAATAATAAGCAAAATGAAGCATAGGTATGATGAGGACAAATGTGTAAATAAAAATAAGCAATATGTCTTGTTTTATCCTGTATCTATTTGTGACATTTTTTAGAGAGAGAAAACTGAAATGACAGAGTGAAAGAAAGAGTTTTATTTTGTAATATCTTTTCACATAGTTTTTCTTTCATCCCAGGAGGAAAAGAGACAAAAATTGGAAAAAGAAAAGAAAAAAGATTGAAAGGTAACTGGTTTTATTATTGAACAAACTCTGTGTCTTTAAACAAACCTTTAAGTAGAGTTTTGCTTAAATAACTTTTATGGTTGACAGCGTCTTCATAAAAATGCACTTTTTAATAAACTAAAAAAGGAAGAATTTGAAATAAGAAACCCACATGAAAAGTAGATGAGACACTCTTGACTTTTAGCCCTGATGCCATGAAATATTTTATATCCTGATACTCAAATCTCTTATAGTTATTTTAAGACTGTCCCTTCCTCAGTTCTGTTTTTCCTTACCTTGCTTTACCTTTGTCTCCTTTGCCTTCTTCTGTCTTGCTGGTCTCTAAAAGCACTGACACTTATTGTCTGTAAAATAACATCTGTTCAAGTGACTGTTGTTCACCCTTCCTGATCATGAATTCCTCCAATCTTTGTACAGATCTGTCTTTGCTGTTTCCTTTACAACCTCTGCCTGTAGGAAAATTCGTTCCAGGTCTGCTTGGCATAAAAAGCTACTATTTAAGTGTCAATGTGACAGATGAGGTGGGAGGCCAAATGCTATCCTCATTTATGATTGTGAGAACAGAATCAAACTCTCTAATTCCAATGTGGAGGAGACAAAATCCCTACAAATAATCTTAAAATGTAGTACTAAAACCTGTAAGGGAGCATATTAGGTTCTTCTTTATTATACTTTAATTTCACAAGGGAAAAGGGTCACATCTGAAATGGAAAGAATAACATATAAATCCTATACATGTTTTACTAGTAACATTTGGGAGGGTTTTATATATTTTGAAAGTTAAAAACCCTGTCTATTTTTTCTATCATATAATATGTATTATTTATTAAATTATGCAATATATGTATACAGTAGCCCATATTTTTGTTTTCTTTGCTTCCCAAAGTACTAAGTTGTTTTGTCATTTAGTTTTCTGTTTTCCTTCTGCTGTTTTTATGTTTGTTTTTTTTTTTTTTGTTTGGGGGTGTTATATTTGTTTGTTTGCTGTGCTTGCTTGTTTCCCAGGAAAACCTAACCAGGCGGTTCTCTCAATTGCAAGAGAAGACTGATTTGGTCTCTGTTTTCTTTTTCACAATTACAAAATGATCCTACAGTTCCATCTCGGGTGAACTACCTTAGCAGAAGATAGTCCATTCCAAAATCTTGCTATCTATATTTTAATCTTTCAAGAGTCTGTCTTAAATTGCTCACGCCCAAAAAGGAAGGACAGAAGTTCATAAAATCTTACAAAGTCAGCCAGACTTTGCAATGTTTTACATGCATGGCAAGTCTGGATAGAAAACCTTTTTTTTAATTGAAAAAATCTCTTTTCATGGAAGGAAAATTTCAGTTCCTCACCCCCACCCCTGCAGCCCCTCAGGGTTTTCGTTGATTTCACTACATTAAAACTATATTTACTTCCCAAAATTGTTATGCCTGTGTCACTTAATGGGATTGCAAGACAGAGTTGAAAGCTACTGTATGTCTTTGCTTGGAATTGATCTAAATATTATCTACATGATTGCTGGCACTCAAAGACAACAAGGCTTTTTTTCACAGAGAATTTAGGTCAAATACAGCTTAAAAAAAAAAGTGTAAAATTGAGAACAACAATGTTAAAATCACGTATTTTTGGTATGTAAGTTCTTCAACTTCTTAAAGTTAAAAAATCTTCAAAAAGATGACAATGCTTTGGTAAGATGGGAGACAAATGTAATGGAAAAGGACAAACATACTTTAAAAAAAGGCACTGTATAAATACATAACATGAGTTCGCAGTCTGAACTTAACTCAATGGACCCTTATTACCATTCTTTTTTGTAGGGATGGAAATGAGGCAAAGAGAGATTTTGGCTACATTTGGAAAAATCTTTGAAAATGTTCCTAACATAAATTATGTTAAGATGTAAACTATCCAACCATGGCAGAATAGATTGAATTAAATATGGTAAAGGTTAGGGGCATGCACAGAACTGTTGTGGTTGAAACTGCCACTGTTTTAAGGCTTTCCCCCACTTTGGTGTATGCTATGGTTTTACTTTATGGTTCTCCCCCTAAGTTAATCTAATGGTTTATCTCCCGGTTGGTGTACACCCCATTATGTTAATCCCTCTGTCAATCATTTGTAAACCCTTACCCAAATTCTGGAAAGTTCTCCCTTGTTTGGCTCCCCATTGGCTCCGGCTCCCTTTCTCCTCCCCCCTCCTTCCCCAATTGGATGTAACCCTGTCATTCCCCCTTTTCTCCGCCCCTGGACCCTCACCTCATTGGACCCGGATGCTCTCTCTGCCCCTTTCTACCCCTATATAAAACCTTCTGCACAAGCTATCCAGTGGCTCCTCATCACTGGAACTTATTAACTGTGGATCTCCATTAAACCCCAGAACACTAAATGAAGACCCCTCCTGCCTCTTTGTCTCCGCTGGTTGCTTGGATTGTGCGTGTGCCTGCCTGCACACACCTTGCAGGGAGTGCCTGGTGTGTGTGAAGGGATTGCAAATCCCGCAGGAGTGGCTCGACAAGGGACGCTTCCTGGAAGGTCGCTACGCCTGGACCTCACCCCCTCACACCCTTCCTGCCCTAAAAAAAGGCAGAAGCGACAAGTGGCACCCAAACAGGGGACCTCTGCAAAAAGGAGGCTCCTGGGAAGTGTCTCTAGTAGATGGAGCTGCCAGGTGTTCGCATTTGGGAGAGCTGCTTCCCTGAGGGAAAGCCTGAGTTCTATTAGGCTTTTCTCAAGGGGTGACCGGCAACCCTCTCTCCGAGAGAGAGGATCGGTCAAACAGTGGAGGACTGCTACAGAGAGCTTGTGTTGCCCTGAAGAGCGGTGGAGCCAGCGGGCTTGAGATGTGTGCTGAGAGAAGAGCTTTGGGTGGTGAGTGAAGCTCAGGAGAGCTCTCCAGGGTCCCTTATCGCTTCTACTCTTTTTCTTTGCAATCCTTTCCTCTCTGTGGTGTGTGAAGTTTTCTGGGGAAAATGGGTGCTGCGTTGTCCCATCCCCAGAGGTAGCTTTATCACCAAGTTAAGATTACCCTAAGAGTTATTTGCTGGTTTGGTTTTTTTTTTCCCCTAATGTTTTTCCT
The DNA here is from genome assembly GCA_013400975.1 of Atrichornis clamosus. NCBI lineage: Eukaryota > Metazoa > Chordata > Aves > Passeriformes > Menuridae > Atrichornis > Atrichornis clamosus. The sequence goes on from WBMZ01008997.1 coordinate 103,208, forward strand.
TTGATAGTTTTAATTTATAAAGCTGTTAGGCAGTTTGAGAAAGCGTGAAGTTCTGGTCCCCCTGTTAAAGTTTCTCCCTCAGCGTTACCATCTCCCTGTGTGCCCAAATCCTCTTTCCTACCTCAGGGGAGACCGGGAGACGGATCCCGCCTGAGGACGCAGAGTTGCTACCGTCTCCCTGACATCTCCCGATCTCCTCTGACTGCTTCCACGGACGGCACTGGCCATGCTGTCCTGGGCTCTCCCCTAACCCTCCTACCTAAACCCTCAGACCCAGTTTCTTCTCCCCCAGTTGTCACACAAAATGGCACCAACCACGTGGCGGTGGCCATTTTGTTGTCTCATTCTTCTCCAAGTTTTCCCACCATTTCCCCTGCCATACAAAATGGCACTGACCACATGGCGGTGGCCATTTTGCCATCCACGCCAGTCACTGCAACAGAGAACATTCTTGAGGGCTCTTCAAAGATGATTACTTATTTAGCTCTTGCTGTTAGCACCTATGTCTGGCTTGCAGTCACTCAAAATTCATCTTCCTGCACAGTAGCATAAGCTTGAAGAGGTTAACAAATAGAAGTACTTAATTTGTATCTTTAAATTACAATTGGTATTTAGGAGTTCTTCTCAGAACAAGTTCAAAAAGATTTCAGCTTCTCTTCAGATAATCCCCATCCTTGTCCCATAAAACCAATGTCTTCCTTTTGTTCACTCATGCCTCATGCATAAATTCTCAGAAATCTTTTCGTGACAAGTTCCATTTCAACTAATATATGTCCAAAAGGACAAGAACATATGACTGAGATTTTTACTCCTGGTCTTCTGTCATGCAGACTTTTGTTCTTATGTAGGGTCAACCCTACTATTAGTTAATGAATATTAAATTATTTGCTCCATAATAGAATAACGTCAAGACCAATGAATATTAAATTATTTGCTCCATAATAGAATAACGTCAAGACCAATGAATATTAAATTATTTGCTCCATAATAACTTCAAGAACAATCACTGTGGCAAAAGACATTATGGGCTCATGAAAAATGCATTGAAAGAAGCAGCAACATATACTATAGGTAACTTTTCAAAGGAAATATCACTACTGTTTATTTACACACATGATCTTTCTAAATTAAGCTGTTAAGTAATGGGCCAGCACTGGACATAGAGCAATGGAATGAAGTGAGGACACTCAAGCCCCTCAAAAAAAAGGTGTTTAACACTCTTCAGTATTTCTTTCTTCTTCTTCTACTTTATGTAGTAGTGCACATATTGTTCTCGGTTTTAACCAGGTTCTTCTTTCTTTCCAGTAGGCAATATCAGAAGATATAAGTTGTAACTTCAAGAATTGTGCTGTTATACCAATCTGTTGCTTCAAGAAGAAGAAGAATTTATAAAACCTCTGCATTGGTGAAAAAATCTCATACTAACCCTGTTTTTGCAAACCAACTTTTCAGACGTGAACATCTTTCTATGCATGGCAGAGGAAATCAAGGCACTTAATTTGGTTCTGAGAATTCCCCTGTCAACTCCATTCTAAAGTAGTCCAATCAGTAATGCTAAAATCTCTGTCACAGAGCCATCCATACATTAAAGAAACAATATATTCTTGAAATGAAACTTCTTTTGAAGGTTACATATGCTTTTCTAATCTGGTAAGTGGTAATAGAATAATACTAATTTCTGTATTTACCTTTGTACTCTGCATTGCATCTCTGAGTGGGTAACAGTTTTCAGAGCCACAGAGAATCTACTGACCACCAGAGAGGACAATAGATCTACCTTGCTACCCACCTGCAGCACTCTGCATTTCTACCTATGCTTGTCATCCATATTGCCATTTTTTCCTCCAAATACCAAATCCAACCTATTTTTTCAGTCCTAGAGTTCTCATCTTCTTCCCAGATCCACATGGTGTTTGCCCTACCTCCACTTTTTCATGACACTTTAAAAAGTGTTTCAGATATCCAAGTATATATTCGGAGATCTATTTTAAATGCTCTAAGAAATAACTGTAAGAGATTGCCAGCTAAACCACGGGATAATATGTGGGATACCAGTTGTCTTTTAGAAGTGCAGTGAAAGGGAGAAATACACATGGGTGTGCCTATTTAATGCTCTATGAAGGCACTTTATACTTTGTCATCGTATAAACTGAGTATCTCTATATAGACTAATTTCTATGGGATTTCACATAACAGGTTTAGTTGCACAGCTACTATTTTGCATGCTCTTAGGGAAGGGATATTTAGTACGACACATCTGTTCTCTTGAAAAGTTTGTACATGTCTATGCACACTGTATACACTTGCATACAGGTTTGATTAAGGGAAACATTGCCTGTATGAGCCATATAACGTTATTTAGTATAAACTAGAAGAAAGGAAATTTTGGTTCTTTATGTGTAAGTTGATATCTCTAGCTCTATACCCCTCACCAAAACTGAACATTCACCCCAAGTAAGTGATACTGTTTAATTATATTTCTTTTATGCCATTTTTATTCCATTTCTATGAGTCTTTTTTGAGTAATAGCTTTTATGGGTGTTAGCCCAGAGTTAGAGATTTACGTTCAGATAAGAATGTTGACCTACATCTGTGATTTGATTAGCGAAAAGATAATTTTTCCATTATTTTGGAAGAGTTGAATTTGTGTTTTCTGCTTGTAAAAATACTACTAATTTTTTAATGGTATAAATAATCACCTTTCCAAGTTACAAAGCCAAGCTGCATACAGATTAGTCCAAGTGTTTTCAGACACAAAAAGGGAATCTGCTTTATTGGGGTGTTGATAAATCAGAGCTTTGTTTCTATCTCACTATATTGTTTGGCATATTCAACAGGCAGAATAGAAAGAGTTAAATATATGATGCTTTTATTTGCTGCCATTGTTGCTTACAGAACATTTATAACAAACTTTTTGAGACTCCTTGTAATAGTTAGGAAACAATTTGTTTTGAGAATCAATTTGTTGAATGGGAAAAGTTTCCAGTTTGCTTTCCAAGCTATAATGACGTGACAGAATTCAGAAGTGCCCTTGAAAATCTGCAATGTAGAACAGCATATACAAAACACATTCATTCTATACAGTGCCAAGAAAACTACTAACAACAAATAAATATATGCTGTTGTTCTTAATTTATTAACTGATACTGATTTCAATTTCATTTTCTCATTTTACATCACCTCTGATATACCATTTGCAGTAACTTGACAAGGTCTCAAGTCACCACAGAATTTAAGCATGTGTTGAGCTTTTAGCACAATGAATACAAGTCTGCCAGTTTAGGCTGATGATTCTCTGAGGTGCTACTCCATGCTATGCTTTGCATTTCCTAGTCCTTGAATCTTCATGATTCTTCAAATCAGACTGTTAATTCTGGTTTCTGAGAGTTCAGGTCCTATCTCACAGACAACTAGTGATCAGTGATAAAGAGAACTCAGTCATCATCATTTACTTCTCTCACTCACTGCATTAATAAGCCAGATTAATAGCTTGAACTGAAGAAAATCAAATATTACTTTCTATTTTTGTGGGGGGCTGCTGTGTCCTTTAACTCTCTGAAGACCTAACCTACACAGTACTTGTTAAATTCTAAGTATCACTTAATGAAATAGTAGTAAATGCCTAAATATATATGCAATAATAACGAAGATCTTTATTTTTAAGCAGAAAACATTTAGTGCTTTGTGAACTCTTGCATTGCAAAAAGTCAGATAGAATTATTTAGCAAAAAAGAGAAAAATCAAGAAGTGACAAGAGATATTACCATTGATTAAAATTGATAAAGCAGAGGACATAAGTGGTACAATTTAACTCATTTCTCCAAAATCCACATTCAGGTCTTTAGCCAAAATTACTAGAAAAAATTCATCAATCAAAGGTCAGACTACCATTCGGGGGAAAAAAAACCATTATGAAAGAAACAATTTATTCAGAGGATTTGATTGTTACATAAGGTTTGAAATATACAAAAAATATTAACTTCAACAAATAAAGAAAACCCAAACAGTTTCATTTATAGATATTTAATTATCTGCAACTTCTTTACCTGTACTATCAACACTTCTATCTGAAAGGAAAACTTCTATTTCACAAGGAAAAGGTTCAATAATGGGCCTAGTATTATTTAATGTATTAATCAATGGCTTGGATGAAGAAACAGATGCCTCCTCAGCAAGTTTGCTGATGACACAAAGTTGAGCACAGTGGCCAATATCCTGGAATGCTGTGCAGCCCTTCAGAAGGACCTCGACAGGTTGGAGAGATGGGCAGAGAAGAACTGTCTGAAATTCAACAAAGTGCAGGGTCCTGTACCTGGGGAGGAATAACTCTGTGCACCAGTATAGGCTGGGGGCTGCCCTAAGAAGGAGCTGGGAGTCCTGGTGGACAATAAGCTGTCCATGAACCAGCAGTGTGTCCTTGTGGTCAAGAAGGCCAATGGGATCCTGGGGTGCATTAGGAAGAGCTTCTGCCAGGAGGTCGAGGGAAGCGATCCTGCCCCTCTACTCAGCCCTGGTGAGGCACATCTGAAGTGCTGTATTCAGTTCTGAGCTCCTCAGTACAAGAGAGATGTGGAGCTCCTGGAGTATGTCCAGGAGAGGGTAACGAAGATGATGAGGGAACTGGAGCATCTCTCTAAAGAGGGAAGGCTGGGGAAGCTGGGCCTGTTCAGTCTTGAGAAGAGACGGCTGAGAGGGGACCTCATCAATGTCTATCGGTATTTGAAGGGAGGGTGTCAAAAGGATGGAGCCAGGCTCTTCTCAGTGGTGCTGAGCAATAGGACAAGAGGCAATGGTCAGGAACTGATGCACAGGAAATGCCATCTTTACTGTATGTGTGACTGTGCACTAGAACAGATTGCCCACAGAGGTTGTGGAGTCTTCCTCGTTGGACTTATTCAAGAACCGCCTGGATGCAATTCTGTGCCATGTGCTTTGGGAAGACCCTGCTTGAGCAGGGAGGTTGGACTAGATGATCCACTGTGGTCCCTTCCAACCTGACCCTTTCTGTGATTCTGTGAAAACAATGTTGCATTTTCTCTAGAAGAAAATGTGTAATACTTTAAATTCACCGAGCTTAATCTCAAGATGTGGAAAAACCCCAACCATTTTCTATGCAGTCATCTAATTGATAGTGCTGCTTTTGTTGAAGACAGGCATTAGTTTAGAGAGGCATGGGGTTTTATACCTCAGGTACTTGATCCTGTCACAAAAAAAAATCATACATTTCCACGGATGTGGGCATTTTGTTTCTGGAGCATTGAAAGTCTCACTTGGCACAGTAGGCTCTGTGGGATACCTGTCACTCTTGTACTGTAGTGCATTTCAAGTTTCAGATGTCTGTATTTTCCATACAAGTAATTTTCCATACAGTAATGGGGTTACTGTATGTGTTAGGCTGCAGGCTGGCAACCCCCTAAGGTTCTGTGCAAGGGGGAAGACCTTGGCTTGAGGCTGAGCTCTGATGTTTATATCAAAGTGATACCGACATATCAAGAGCAAAAGTCAAGAAATTTACCAACGAATAGCTGCTTTGAAAGCTGCTTCGTTTTAATCCTGATGCCTTTGTTCTTGTCTATTCAGCAAGCTGGCAACTTGACATAGCGGGTGTTGCCCAGTCCTCTTTCTTCTTGGTACTTGTACACAGAAGAGAACACTAACTTCTCTGTGTTTGACTACATCTACATCTCTGCTGACAGTTTCAGCCATATTGCAAGCTTTCATTACCCTAATAATTATACAATTCCAAAATGCTTACTCCAAAATCCCTATTAGTCTGGTCTTTCAAACATCTTTATTAAGTTCATTGAAATAACATGAAAATCCACATGTAAACACAGGTCTTTTAAAAATATATTTATGATTTTATTTCTTTCTCTCCCATCTTTAACTTTCCAGTAATTAGTCATGGACTTAAAAGAAAAATAAAAACATAATTCCTGCATTTATAATATTTTTATATTATAAATTGCATATTTAAAATGTATTAACATTATATTTTTTATTTTAGTTTTGCCTGTCTTACATAATTACAGTAATGTCTCTCATTATTTAAAATGACCCTTTGGAACTTTATATTGTGAAAATATTAAATTGATATATCCCTAAGAAGCTGTTGCTCTTGAAACTAGGGAGTTTGACTGCTAATATCTGCCAGCACAATACCTAATAACATTCAGAGAGATTTCAGAGGAGCAGTAACTGCTGAATTAATTCTGGATGACATAGAGAGGTAGCAACAGGAAAAATGTTACCTCCTGAGACAGAAATAAATTTTCTTTGACCTAACTTGACTCACATCGGAGAGCCATATGGACAAACAGGGGAATAAGCGTAGGTTTGCTATCAGTGTTTCCTTTAGGAAAATCTAGAATTGTTCATAAAGTTTTTCTTTTACCACACTGTTTTTCTTTACCTCTCCAGGTCAACACTGTCTTTAACAGAAAAATCTTCTCTGAGCCAGCCTCGTGTTCCATTCAAAAGGAATCCAAATAATTCATATTTGCTAATTATCACAGTGCTGTAAGAGAGTGTATGAATATTATCAAAATACATAAATAAAGGAATACCTGGATGTGTACTTTTATAGTTTTGCAGTCATATACATCTACACAGCTTCAGCAAATCAAACATTTCACAACCCCATGGGATCAGATACGTGTGAAGTTTTGATGAAGTCAGATGATGTCATTGTGTGTCTACTCTCTACATCTTTGATAGGTCATGACAATCAGAGGATCCTCTCAAAGACTTCAAAAAGGCAACACTACTACCATTTTTGAAAACAACAAGGATTATTTGGAGATCCACAGGCTCACCAGCCTAAACAAAGCACCTGGAAAAGCTATGGATAAAATCCACCTGGAAGCCATGTCCAAGCACATGAAGAACAAGACTGTGATTGGGAACAGAGATAAGGGAATTACCAAGAGCATATAATGTCTGACCGAGAGGGAGAGAAGTGGATGCTGAATATGTTGGTTTTATTGGGGTCCTTGATGTGATCTTGCATAGAATCCTTACAGCCAATTGGGTGAGCTATGGACTGGATAAATGGACTTGAAGGTGGGAATAAATTGGCTGGTCCTCCTGATTTTGTGATGTGATAGCACAAAGTCATTGGTTAGTGGCATTACTCAGGTTTTCATACTGGGGCTATTATAGTTATGCATCTGAAAGTCCTTTACCATGGGAGTGAATGCACCCAGCCATGACAAGCTGTGGAGAACTGCTCCTCACTGAGATCCTGATAGGCTAGAAAATGGCCTGAAATAACCTCATAAAGTTCAACAAAAAAAAAATGCACTTTTCTGCTAGGGACAGGTGCAACAAACTCTGTTTGGGTACTAGTTAGGTAAAAAGAAAATCAAATATAAAAGCACCTCTCCAGAAAAAGACCAGAATGTCCTGGTGGACAAGTTGAACATGACTCAGTGGCATGCAGTGACAGCAAATGCAGACAACTGCATAGTGTATTCCCGGGAGTGCAGCCAGCACTGGAAGGAGGGAGTGGCTCTCACCTACTCAGCACTTGAGAGTCTGCACCTGGATTACTGTGTCCAGATCTTTGTACCCCAGGGTAGGAAAAACATTGTCATACTGGAGTAAGATCATTAGAGGCCAGATTGTCAAGATACTTTTTACATGAAGACAGAATGAGACAACTTGATTTGTTAAAAATTAAGAAAAGAATAAAGGGAGATTTTGCCATTATACAACTATATAACAGATGATACGAAAAAAGAAGAGACAGACTTTTCTCAGAAGTGACCAGTGTTGGAAAAATTGGCAACTGACATAAATTGCAAGAAATTAAATTCTGATTAGATAGTAATATTTTTTTTTCTTTTTTTCCTCTCGCAATGTCAAAAAGTAGATCAGTTTCCTCAGAAAGGTGGTAGAATCACAACCCACAAAATTTGACAAGGTTCTAAAATATCTGGTATAGGATGATCCTGCTTTCAACAGGGTTTTGAACTAGATGGACTTTAAAGGACCCTTCCAACCTGTTGGTCTGTGATTGTGCATCTCCTGCACTACAAAAGTACCAAGAAAGCCCTAAAATGGACAAGGCTCCCAACAAGAAAGATATTTTTTAAAATCACTCAGACACAAGATTCCAAAGAGTTTTTCAAGTGTTCAAGACCATGTTGGAGCAATCTGGTCTAGTAGAAGGTGCTCCTGTCCATGGCAAGGAGTTTGAAACGAGTTGATCTTTAAGGTCCCTTCCAACTGAAACCATTATATGATTGCATGGTTTTTACTATTTCAGCCTAAACTGTGGACTGGAAAGAGCTTTCAGGGATTCACAATGATGAGTTCTTCCTTCAGAACCTGGTCATGACTCTTGCTTCTATATGTAGAAGAGGTTCTTGTGAGAGTTTGGCACTGCCCAAGGCCTGCATTATTTTCTCTGAGAAAATGGGGAAGGAATTTTCCATTACTTATCTCTCTTTTTGCAAGTTTCCCAATTATGATCTATACTTAGATCACACTAACCTGATGGCTGGCAATGAGTCTACCTCAGGGTTTGACACAGCTCAGCTGTGTTAACTTACCAGGGAGAGAAGCATTAAGACTTTTGAAACTTTCCTAGAAGAAATTTAAAGCCAAAAAGATTCAGAATATCTAGGATTTAAGCTAAAATTATAGCTAATAACCTACTTGTAATTCTAGTCCTGAATATTCCTTCCAATCACATTGTTTCAAGGGAATACAATTCTCTTCATAGACATTTCCTTGGGAGTAGCACAAGAACTTTTAATAGTTAAGCACTGTCCCTGAATATCAATAATTCTCACTGCCAACGTCCATTGTCTCAATTATCTGGATTTCATTCTTATAGAGACTAAAACAGGTTAGATAGCTATAGCATTAAAATTTTAACTCAGTGAAATTTCAAAGTTAATGCTGAATGAGACTGAAGGGAATAATTAATTTTGTGATCCAAATTCAGGCCCATGTTTAAGGTTCAGGCATAGATGCCATTCTCAGCTTAGCGCTGTAGTGATATTTTGGGTGATTTACATTTGCCTAGTGTAAACCAAAGTTGAGTTTAATTTTTCCATTGATTAGGAATTAGGATTGAGGAGTTTTTGAGGCATAATTTATCCTATGAGTTTCTCTTTAGGGAATGCAGTGATACCTCTTTGTTCTGAATACAGTCGAATCACTCATCAATAACCACATAATGACCACATGTCTGACAGCACCTTCAAAAAGATTTTGAACTTCTACAGCGTACCAAAACATCTTGAAAGATTGGTAAATTTGTGCATGTATTTGGACTCATATTTAGTTCTAATTATCCTATATATTGAAGAATGTGTTACCTGAGTTCTTGAAAAAGTAAGAGAGGGAAGAAAACAGAAATCTTTATTAGTCTAAATAAGTCTTTACCCTTTCATACAGTTGCACACAAACTATGAAGTAGCTATTCATTATTACTAATTTTATTAACCTAAGATTAGACATGTAAAATAATTTCTCTTACACTTCTGCTTATATACAACTTGTACTTTCACTTTCTCATACTGTTCTATTTCATTTCTTATCTTCTTCCTGGTCTTGTTGTAGGTCTAGCCTCTAAAGATAATACACAATCTGATCTACCTTTTTTATTCTGAAATAGTCAAATATAAATCTGAAGTATTTCCCTGATAGACAATATCCTAAATCTCAATATGACTCACAAGATGGGCAATTCCTAATTTATAAAGCTAATGTCAGGATGAATGGTGATTTTCATCATTTTTTCTGTTCTGACATTGCCATGCACAGCAGGAAAACTATGACATAATTACCATAACGGAAATCTGATGGGATGACTCAGACAACTGGAGTGCTACAAGGGCAATGAAGGAGATGAGGGGTCTGGAGCACAAGTCTTGTGGGGAATGGCTGAGGGAGCTGGGACTGTTTGGCCTGGAGAACAGGAGGATTGGGAGGACCTTATTGCTCTCTGCAATTACTTGAAAGGAGGATGTAGAAAAGTGGAGATCGCTCTCTTCTCTCAGGTAAAAATACCTAAAGAGGAAAAGGTCTAAAATTGTGTTAAGGGAGGCTTAGATTGGATATTAGGAAAAATTTCTTTACTAAAATGGTTGACAAATCAAAAATTTCTCATACTGCTAACAAGAATTATTCTGCTTCACCACTTTCATTCCATTCTTCCCTTCTCTAAAAACACATTTTTTGTTAGAAATGTGAAGGAGAAACTAAAGTAAAAGGTACTAAGAACCAAAGCAAATACAGTTAGAGATCATAGACGTACTCAATGACTGATGCAATTACAGGGTTTTTGACACAGTCTTCCAGCTACAACAATCAATGTGTAAAACACCTCTGGAAACAAAGATTATACCTTACCATATTTTTAAATAGGTAACAATAAGTTCTTTTCTCTGAATTTCCTAGTCCTTTCAAAAATCTCTTTACAGTTCTATTGTTTGCAACGTTTGGCATTCATGAGTTCCACAGTGTAATTATACATCATACACAAGTAAACCAATTTTGTTTGCTCTAAATTTATTGCTTGGTAATTTCAGCCATCCATTTTTGTTGTTGTTTTAATTATAACAGATACATAATAATTTTATATTCAATTTCCACTCTTTTTTGCACAGAATTCTCATACCCCTCCCTATCAGGCTTTTTTCCCTAAGATTTCCAGACTAAATCTGTGTCCTGTTCCATGTCATCATTCATCATTTTTTTCTTATACTATTCATAATTGTTAACACTGAATTTAATCTACTGTGTTGTCATTCAGCATTATGAAATATTCCTTTGCTTCAGCAGCCAGATTTAAACCAGTGATCATGAATTTGTATGAAATTGTATGTCATGTGCAAACTTTATCCCTCACTAGTCACATTTTTTTTCTATCTGTGATGAATACACTAAGCATGAGGCTCTGCAAGTATTCTGGTGGAGTCCCAGCATTGGTAAACCACACTGAAAATTATCTTGTTTTTATTTTTGCTTCTTTATTTTTTTGTTTGCCGAGGCACAGAAGGACAATATCTCTTAGCTCATTATTGTTTTTGACTGGGACAGAGCTAATTCGCTTCACAGAAGTGCTTATGGACTGTCACGTGTCAAGTGTTTGTCAGGTGCTTCTCACGCTGCCCTGAAAGCAAGCAGGCTGGGGGTGCATGAGATTTTGGGAGGCAACAGAGGCAGGACAGCTGACTCTGACTGATCAAAGGGATATCCCATACCATATGGCACCACACTCAGCAATAAAACCTATGAGGAATAAGGAGGAAGGATTCAGAGTTATGGCATTTATCTTCCTAAGTCATCACTATGCATGATGGATCCTGGTTTTCCTGGAGATGGATGAACACTTGCCTGCCCATGGAAAGTAATGAAAGAATTCCTTGTTTTGCTTTACTTGCATGTGCATCTTTACCTAATAGGCTCTATGTCTCAACTCGAATTTTCACACTTTTAAATTTCCAATTCTCTCCTCCACCCACTGTGGGGATAGACCTAGTTGTTGCATGAGGCTGAGCTGCCGCCTGGGGCAGAACCACAAAAGCTCATTAGAATTTAATTTTTCTAGGAGCAATTGATGTGAGAAATTCCTGAAAGAATTTTGGAAGCATCAAAATGCACAGTCTTATTGATTCTTTAAAGACCAATGAAACCATGAGACATACTCAAAACCAGCATGTGTTTTTCCTCAATATACCACGTTTATTTATATATACACTATTGGTTTTCATTGCCTGCACCAAAACACAACAATGGTCTACAAAGTTCTCTTTAACAACGTCATAAAATTCATCTTCCCTTTCTTTGATATCAAGGATGATTTGAACCATATATTGGCTTAATTTACTAATTCAGAGATAGGAGATTCATATCTGAGATTCATATCAATTCAGAGATTCATATCTGAGTTTCAGAGACACATGATAGAGTCTTTGATGATTTTATGAATATGATGCATAACATATTCAGAGATTTAATATCTAAGTTTCCTAAGAGTGTCTTTAGCACTTATTGAGCACCAACTCAATTGAGTTGGCCAGCAGGATCCTAACTTCACAGGTTTTTTAAATTGTGACATTCCTGCTTTGCATTATTTATGGGCTTTATTATATGTTTGAACTACCTACTTACGTAGTAGTCATTCATGAGTGATAATCTCAAACACCTTACTATAAGCTGTAGTAATACCTAAAACATCTGCAAAAAACCTGTTTTGTTCTGACAAGAAAAATATCTGTCTGGTTTTTTTGGATGAATATCTATATATGTTCTCCAGACAAAATGTAGAAAACCATAGAGATCATACAAGAATTCTTGCTTTTCCACTTTTGAAGTCACATTTAGCTACTCATGCTTCTCCAGTATTTTATTAGTTACAATATACTGTGATTAAATCTATATGAAAGATAATTGTTGCTAATATTTCAAATAGCAAGGAGGAAATTTTCCACTGATGAAGTTATGACACTGCAACCTGGCCCCATCAGTACAGGCTCATTTCCATTTGTGACAGATGAAAGTCTTTGGAAGCATGGAAACTTCAAAGGCCATAACACCGAGATGCACAGCATTATGGATGCATAAATTCCGGAAAAGTCTGTTTTATCAAAGCTGGGGGTAATTAATGCAAATCCCTAGACTTTCAAGCAGGTAAATAAGCATGAAAGCCTCACCCATTTCTGCAAAACTGTATATATTGGTTTGTCTTGGTTCAAGAAGCTGATGAGGCAGTATAAAAATATGGTCCTTGTCAGGAGTAAGACACAGATGCATTTTCTAGACTGTGAATTAGACTGTAGGTATAAATATGATAAACATAATTTGGATTGAAGCAGGAGAAGAGGCTGAAGCTTAAGAAATGGTTTTGAGAGAATGAAACATGATGTCACGAATGTCTAATCATTAAGTATAAAGCAAGAGACTTGAGAGAATAATGTGAAATGTGTCTGAATAAAAACTGTGACTCCTATTATTAATTAATCAAGTGGTATAACAATGAATAATTGAAGATGAATAGAATATGGGTTTCTCTTTGGTTTTTGGGGTTTTTTTGTAATATTATTATTATCATTTTACATATAGGCATAAGAAAGTTAAAACACACAGATTTTTAGAAAAAAATAATTTCCAAAAGGAAATTTACTTTGAAACAAACGAATCTAATTTGAGGCAGATGTGGAAAAGAAGTACTTCAGCCCTATAATTATTGACAATTCCATATTTTGCCTCCTGAGAGATGTCACGTTCCCCCAGAATTTGCCAATAAGCTGCAGGAAGGTGACCATTTTTTTCTAGGATTTTTTTTAATGCTTGGTTTCACCTCATTTTTATTACAGTTACTGGAGGCAGAGAATCAGGGCACAAACCTTGCAGCCTCTGACAGCCCTTCTAGGAAGATGCATATAATTTCAGTGTTCGTATGAGGGGAGGGAGCCAAGAAACTATAATTTAAACAAAACTGAGTGAAAAACAAAGCATATTTTGAATGAAAATTCCAACACTAACATTCTGCTTTGTGTCAAAAATGTTTAAATGTCTTTTTAATTGAAGTCACTGCTAAAACTTAATCACTGAATTCTTCAAAATAATTCAGCCCTGACAGACATGGGCTAATAACTGGAAAATAAAACACTCTTCTGTTTCCTTAGTACACACCTAAGGATTTTAAAAGGATTCTTTTAAATATTTTTTGCGATCATGAAAATAACCTTTTTTTCCCTTAAAAATTCTATCATTGCATCATTGAATACATTATGGGAGTGTTTGTCTTATCTTAAATAACAGATGGGTACCTATCTGACAGTCTAGATTATTTCATGCAAAGCTTCATTTTATTCTTTTAATTTATGTTCTTTCTTTCCCATACTAATGAAGTTTTCAGTGTTTCTCTATGAAAGATCTGCATTCACATAAGTGGAGTTACACAAATTTATGCCAGAGTTTGAAGATAGATCCTGATTTTCTCAAACAAGTTTCTATGGTGATACTTTTTACACATCTTTTCATAAGCTGTACACTATCCTTTGTTATGTTAATCTCTTAAAATAAATTTAAATAAAATTCCATAATAGCAGTGTTTGGCGTTTGGCCCAAGTCCATATTTTTTGTTTGCTGAGGCTTTCTTCTTCTCTAAAATCCATGTATTTCACAGCTTGTTTTTGTTTGTTCAGTGTGTTAATATAAGATTCAATCTTTAAATACAGCTCTATGCCTAGGTTTCCATCAGATGATTTTCTAATTTATTTCCTATCTTTTGCTGATTTGCATTTCTAGTAGCTAATAACATTTTGCCAATTTAACTAATTTCACACAATAAACATTTCAGTTGTAAATAATTTGGCTTTGCAAAACAGTAGCTACAAGTTTTAATACTTATATGTTTAATCAAAATGGATGTATTTTCACCCTGTATTTCTGTTTTCAGGTGTTTTACACATACAGCAATGATATTTCTAAAATATATTATCATCTTTAAAATTATTGAGCAAAGTCTCAAAAATATTTTTTTCTTGTCATCAAAAGACGTTTCTGGTTTGTGTTGTCAAGGTCATATATCTGCTCCTACATCAGAAATCAAGAGTGGCAAACCAGGAGTCATCAATCAAGATCAAGGGCCAAAAGTCATGTGATCAGAATAAGACCAAACAGAAGACATGAACAAAATACTTAACTTCTATTTATGCATCATGTATATAAATGATTACTGATTTTATAAGTGCCCTCCTGCCAGCTGGTAGCTTCCTTATTTGAATTAAAGCTGTTGTTGGAAAGTTGCTGGAATGTTCTGGTTTGTGGTACAGCAAGAGTGGGTGAGAGGAATCAAGGGTCCAGGCAGAGATCAAGGTGAGCTTCTACTATAATCAATCATAGTTCTTTCAACATTGTTCCAGACCCTGCATACTCATACAGGTGCTCAGTAATTAATGCATTATGATTCCTGCCTTCTGCGTGCTGAGATTCAGATTAACAGCAACTCCTTTATCCTCACTGGTGCCCAAATAAAATATTTTGTTAGATTCATTCCTTGTGTGAGGGCCATCATTCTTGATCTTCCAGTCTTCACTACAACAGAATTCTCTGTAAGTGCTACTTCATAGATAGAATTGCATCACTTTTGAGGGTGGTGTCATGATCATAGCATGGCTTCAGAAAGTAGATGGACCTTCCAATGAAGTCTTGAACTCCAAGTCAAGACTGACATAATGTGACTTTTGAACAGGAAGCAGGATGGACAGCACAGTAGCCCATGCCTTTCCCTGGCAGGTGCAATGTCCACTGCCAGGTCTAGGGTACATATTTTTCAGGATCACAATTCTGATACTGTCTCTGCCCACTAAAAGAAAATTATCAGTCCACAGGGTTTAAAAAACATTTTAGGGCCCTGACACTATGAAAAGTGTTGGAAAATATTACCTGTTCAGGTTTCAGTTCAGTGGCAGTGACCATCACCTCCTGTGTAGCTGGGACTCATCTTCCTGGCTTTAGCCCTTTGAAAAATAGGCGTTGACACTAAGAGTTGAGTAAACTCCAAACACACTTGAAAGAAGTAGATATTTCCAGAGAGTGATTCACCTGACTGTAAAATACAGAGGGTGAATGGCGTCCTGGATAAGCTTTTCTCTATCACTCCTTTGATTATTAGATAATGACCTGATACTGCATGCTTAATCCTAGCCATTTACTGAGATTCATATGCATACCTTAATATATTATATGCCCTTTGTCACTTTGCATACTCTTCTATTACATATTCTTCAGGTAAAGGAGAGCATTATCTTCTTATGACTTACGTGAAACTCAAATAAAAAATGTAGTTAAAATTTTGCAGTGGTGAATTAATCAAATTTCCTAAATCCCTGCGCAGCAGTCTGTTTATGACAGTGTCTTCCACTTGAGTAAAAACTGGTATTATAAACCATTTAGACACAGCGGATTTTTACTCATATTTAACTGATCACTTCTTTCTGACATTTTTCTGACTATTAAAACTTCCCAATACTTTCAAATTGTACCACGATTCATCCAGCTTTTTGGAATTATTGCTTCCTTTATTCCACCTTCAGTAATCAGTTTTATTTTATGCATTCCTCTTAATAAGCTGATTCATGCCAGGTGCCACTTTTTCTCATATTCTTTTAAGAAATCAAATGCATAAGAAAATTAATGATGAAAAACTGCACCATTGGGAGGTGAAAGAGTTCGTTTTCTGACACAGACTCATTAGATGATGTGGCACACACCAGGGGTGGCATTGATTATCACAGCCTTTGTACTCTTAAAGGTTAATGATCAGGATAATTAGCTGACCTATTGTAACCAGATAGCATTCAATTGATAAGTGTCAGGTGACTGTAGTTATTAATATAGAGTAGAAACAGACTCTGCCATTGCAAGTTACTTGTTAAAAATTGCCTGTAAAGGAAGCTGTAGAAAACATCACTTGCCTCTTTTAGAAAGGTCTAGTTTAATAATTTCTACTCCCTATATTTTACCAATGCCCCAGATATCTATCTTGTCTGTTAAAAAAGATTAGCAGTAGAGGTTTAGGAACAGATGCTTTGGTGGAAATTTTAAAATGTAGCTTGTCACATATTGCAAACTATAAAAGTGGAATCTGAAGCAACGAATGTGTTTATTTTGACAGCATTATTCTACAGCAAGAAAAAGACTTTATAGAAGTAGTTTTTTGATAAACTTATTTTTATTAAAAATATTTCAGCATTTTCTATTTAAATGTATGGTGTTGCTGGGAAAATCATTGGGGTTTTTTTGCTTTAGATATAGGACTTAGAGACAAGCAAAGTAAGTGTGGAAGATATATGGTGAATCACAAGATAATATATGGAAGATATATGGTGAATCACAGGAGTAAGCACACTTGACAATTAAAGAGATTTGATCCAAAAATTTTATTGGCCCTATGTAATTGGGGCTCAGATCTGGAGGATTCCCGTACCACTGGTTTTTTTTCTTTTTGCTTTGTTTTGATATTTCATCTGCACTATGACAGTGCAGACATCACAAGAAGTAAGATCTGCATAAGTCCTGTCTTTTATCGCTCTAGCTGATAGAACTGGAAAACTAGACAAAAAAGGCATAAAGCCCAGTCCTAACATGTGAGACAGAGACATCCCAACAGACGTATCATGAATTCTTATCAAGTTTCAGGAAGAAGCAGAATATGTAGAAACACAGACCTAAAGGGGATTGCTAAAATAATTAAAGTTGTCCCATTGATGAGATGGAACATTTCAAGAGTCCACATACTCACATGTTCTTGCTCTGTTTTCCATACAGACAGTTAAAAAAATCATATCCCCATAGCCCTTAGAATCTTTAGTACGTGAGCACCAATAATCTAGGAAAAAACAGGTAACGTTACAGATTAGATCAGGAAGCAACAGTTTTGGCCTCTGAAACCTCAGGGAATTCAGGAGCTGTAGATGTCTCTGCTTCATCTTAACAAAAGGAAAAATAGATCCGATGAATATAAATAAGGAAAAATTTGTTACCTGATATAACATCAAATGACTCTCTAGACCCGAGAAAATGAGAAAAAGACATCTGAGATTTTTTTCACTGTCACACTGTCACAGCACATGAAACAACATTTCTTTTCTAACTGCAGATGCTTCAAAGGAAGACAAAAATAATTCTGCAAGCCAAGAAAGAGAAACTCTCAACCCAAGCAGATTCTTGTTCACTAGCAATTGGGTAATTAATTAAACACAAGCAAAAATATTATCTGCAGTTTCTGAGGAAGTTCAAGAAACAATTAGCATAGCTGTCTTTGTAGGACCACATAAGTTAAGGTTTTACTGGTTTGTTTTCTTGTTGTAGTGTTATAGTTATAAATATAACAGTATACATATTTATATATATACATAATTTTATATAATTATGTATATATATACTGTACAGATAACAGTAATGGTATATCTTCATTCATTTTTATAAGGATTGGTATAATTTCTTAAAGATAGTCTAAGCTTATACCAGCGAATTAATCCATGATAGGGAATGTTTCTGTTTACAGGGACGTGATCATCTGAACTGATAACTTGTCAGAGCTATTGTGGCACAGTCATGGTCATTGCCATTTAACTCTCTTCTAAAGCATTTCTGTGCTTATTTTTGTGGCTGACACAGGCTGACCACTGCCAAAAGTCAGTTTTCATGTGACCACACTAGTTTGCACATAAAAAGGTTTGATATTGCTGTCAGAGACGCTTATATATCAGCCGGTCTCATTGCTATGGAACAGTTCAAGATGTGTTAAACTTGTTAAATAGGACTCTGGCTTTAGCAAAATCCTTAGATCCTTGATTCAGCTGATCTCATATGAAGGAAACATCTTTTTCATCAAGAACACTTTGTTTCTAATTCCGTCATGTTTTATCCAGGGCATGATAATATTTCTGGTGACTGCAATGATAAAATCGAGAGAAGAAAGAATGATCTGAGATTTCAACATCTAGATGATGAGGAAAGACTGAAAGAGCTGGGTTAATTCTATCTTCTTAAGGAGAATTTTAGCTTATACACATGTAGATCTTTGTGGCAAAGAAAGAGAAAATATTTTTTTCAGATCAAATGAAGTTAGAGCAAGAAGTAATGGGCATATATAATAGTGAGAGAGATTTAGATTAGATATTGGGAAGAACAAAGTAAGTGGAAGGATTTTAGTGGCACTAAAATAAATCACTTAGGTTGCTGAACATTCATTCCTGGAACTTTTTAAGAAAAGTTGCTGAAGATACTAAGAATTATTTAACAGATAAAATGTTAGAGAAAAAAATGCACAGGGCACTACAGGTGCTTTTTAACCCAATTTCATTAGAATTTTCTGATCATGACAGCTTAATATAAGGAAAAAAGTAACAATTAAACATTTGGCACTTTCAGAGAATTTTCTTTGGTTGAAAGAATACAACAAAATTTTAAACATATTATTTATTGCCTTTAAGTATACTTCTGTTTCAGTATTGAGTCAGAGGTGATGAAGCAGGCAAAATAAACCCAAAAAACAATTTTTAAAATTAGATTTTATACCATATTCTTGTGCATATTGTAAATGTGAGCATTCACATTCATCTTCTATAAGTATAATAATAGTGATAAATTTTTTTTACATTTCTGCATAACGCTCAATTTAAATGTGTTCTTTAATAATTGTTCTAGTTCTTTTCAAATTGCTCTCTTTTTCACATCTTAGCATTCTAGGAAAAGGTTTGCTGTTTCATTGCCATACTTTCTTCTCTGTTTATTTGGTTATGCTGACTACCTCAGAAAGAAATGCTAGAAATTTTCTAGAAAGTTTCTAGCTTCTAATTTCTCTAATTCTACATTCAGTTAAACATATTATTTACCACATAGTGGATGTTGTATTAAAGGAGAAAGTGACCTTATTTCCCTACTCCCTTCTCCCTCCCCCCTTCTAGATTTTTATTTCGTTGCACTAAATCTGGCATGGCTGTTTATCACAGCTGTTCCATTTTTCCTTTCTTCAAGTACTGCAAGCTATAAAGTTTCATTCTAGGCCCTTAATGCAGTCAATCATTTACCTAATAAAATAAAGAAGACTAATGAATCTTCCCCATATAAAGCTTCATTTAGCTGGACTTGACAATACAGCAGTATTGCTCCAAGATGTGTGAACAAGGAACTGGAATACCTGGAGCCAGATACATTTAAGTAGCTCACAGTAGGTCATATATAGGAAAAGGATTATAACAGTAGAGGGATAAGCCTCAGAGGTTTTGCCTCAGGCTACCTCTGGGGCATTTGAAGTAAACTAATTCTACCAGGACCAGCATGGTGAAGCGTATATTGCAACATAAGCTGCTCGTAAAGTAGCTGTAGAGATTAAATGTCTTCTAAATGCTTAATTTTAATTGGAATGTGATTAGCCTGAAGGCATAAAATTATGTCTAATATATATTTTCTTTTAACAGTTTAATAAATAGTTACAGAAAATACTTAATGAGAATTTCATTACAGTATTAAAACTCAGTTAAACTTCCTAGTTTTCACTTGTAATAAAAAAGTTAGAGAATCAAAGTTTAAAGTTAGTATAGAAAATTGCTTTTAGTTTACTGTTTCACAAATGACTGAATCTGTATACTAAAGGTATTGATTCAATTGAATATTTTGGTATATATGCAGAAACTTTGCAAAACAAAACAGATGCATTTGAAAAGATATATGTCCAAATGAATATTCTCTTTTGTATGAAATGGTTGTATACATTTAATATGAAAACACTGTTCATCTGAATAATGCATTGAATAAATGCATATTATCTATTTAGAAAGAAGTCTTCCTTCCTTCCTTCTTGCTCCCTTCCCTCCTCCCTTCCTTCCTTCCTCCCTTCCTTCCTTCCTCCCTTCCTTCCTTCCTCCCTTCCTTCCTTCCTCCCTTCCTTCCTTCCTCCCTTCCTTCCTTCCTCCCTTCCTTCCTTCCTCCCTTCCTTCCTTCCTTCCTTTTTTCCCCCCTCAAAGTGATTCTCAGAATATCTTCTTTCAGAGGAAGAAGTAGGTAGGAAACCAATTTTGTTTCCTCAATAAAGAATCAGCCACAATGATCTTTGTGCCAGAGGAAATTGTACAGATCTGTGTGTGCAGCAATTTTTTTTTATTTTGTTTTCTTCTGTGTTTTATATAAACTATCTAAATTAATGACATTTCAAAAGAATTTACTTAAAACTCAATAATTATCTTTATTAAATAAAAAAAAAATTCTTTTCTATGTCAGGCTTAATACTAAGATAGACAGCTTATTTAGCAATTCCTCCAGCATGCATCTGTGAGACTTTTGATGTGTATGAAGGCTCTACTTTACAGATATTTTGTCTGTGGTAATATTAAATACAAGATTGCAAATTCTGTGAAAGTAGAGGGATGTTCTCTAATCCTTCCACACAATAAGGAACCAGACCTACTAGATCACTACGAAGCTCTGTCTACTTTTGTTTGCCATCCAGATCTAATTCATTAATTCCTGCATGACAATAAATATATACTCATTTTGATTGTTTTTGAAAAGGCAGTTTCTGTGCCTCCAGACAGACTAGATGTTAGGCCAACTCCTGTCTTACGGACAGAAGGAAGGAACAGAACAAAATTCACCCCTGGCTCTTGTTTTAGAACAGTAATTTTTGCTATGAAAGTACTCCACACTTCTTTTAGGGAAGAAGAGGCTTGATAAGGTAACTTCCATTAATGGTTAATATCTTTGTGTATCTGAAATATCAGTATAATCAAGACCAATTTTCTGTGACATCCTTCACCCTTGATTTTATTTATACTGCTTTGTGTCAGACCTAAGTTGGTTTCCTGAAGGGCACTGCGTCATTGAAACAATCTTAAATCCAAGTTCCTTCCTGACTCTTTCAGCTTTGCCTTGGTTATTTGCTGGTTTGGGTTTTTTTGTGTATATACATTTGGTTTTACTGCTAGCTCTCCCTAAATACCCTGTTATATTTTAAGGCAAACATAGACTGTGTACTTCCAGCACAGCTCCCCTGTAAGTTCACTTAAGTTCCTTTCACACCTGTGCTATCACTAATTGCTTGTTTACCTCCCTGGCTATAAACATTTATAGTCTTCAATTACTCTGTGCACTAATTATCTTGAATAGCTGGTTTGGGGCAAGGGAAGAAGTCACTGGGAAAATACATATTCTTGTTTTCTAGCTTTGGAAATATACAGTCTTCCTCTATCATTAAGACAGTATATACTTTCTGTTTTTCTGAAATTAATTATCAAAGCTTTTATTATTTTTTTTCTTTTTAAGCTAGTCAGAATGCATGGGAATTCATATTATTATTTGGAAATGATAGAGGTATATTTGTAGGGAGGAAAGCTTAATACCCTTGTGATCCTCTGTTCCATTTTACTCCTAAGACACATACTATCCCTCATTATCTTTGGTAAGCCTTCATAATAAAGTTTTTCAGTGTTTTTTGATGCTGTCCATGTC
This sequence comes from Atrichornis clamosus, assembly GCA_013400975.1. Taxonomy (NCBI): domain Eukaryota; kingdom Metazoa; phylum Chordata; class Aves; order Passeriformes; family Menuridae; genus Atrichornis; species Atrichornis clamosus. The sequence continues at coordinate 125,186 of WBMZ01008997.1, forward strand.
CATGAACTGCAATCTATCTTTCTGGTGTACAATGCTATATGACTATGTGCCATGGGGACCATTTTGAAAAATTCCTTTTCTATCTTGAATTTTTTTTTATTTTGATAATTACTTTCTAAAACTTCAGTTTCAGCATCTATTTTTTCTTACCTGACCTCTAGCACTACTTTTTGTTTCATTATTCTGAGAAATTGTATTATTTCATTTATTCATAGTTCATAATGTATTTATTAATTAATCTCCTTAAATGCAACAGACACTTTGGTGGTGTTTAATTCAAATCAAGTTAAGTGCTTGTTCCTGGATGACTTTGTCCACAACTATTTATTTTTTTATTCTTCTGTTATACGAACAACATTGAAATAGTTCTTCAAAATTTCATTTAGTTTTTCTTTTACGAAGTGTGCCTCTTAGGCATTTCAGAACAAATTGATGGGAATTTTCAGAAGGAATTGAGGGCCAAATAAGTTTATCATTCAAAAAAGAAATTTTCTGATACTCATTCTTCTTATTTTGTTTTTTTCCACTACTTACCCATTGGGGTAGTGACCTCTTGTCCACCATGCAATCATGGGCTTCATTTTAGAACAGCTATTTTATTCCTTTGTTATATGTTATATAATTCTTTGTAAATGAAACTTGTCCCCTTTGGGAGGACTTAATCAGCATTTTCTCCATAAGTGTAATGAAATATTATAAATCTTTCTGCAGACAGAGGGCACATAGTAAATTAGTGTGATACTGACCAAAAATTAGTTCATGCATGTTTGGAAAAACATTAGCTCAGTTATTAATTATAGTCATTAAAACACAAGTTTACAATTACTGGAAGCAGTAACAAACATAAATCAGATTAAAACTGCAAAATAATCAAACATTTAATATTCTCTTTTTCTGTTTCTGTAGCTTTCACCTCTCACAAGAATGTTTCTCTCCATCCTTCAAACTTGGCTGAATTTTTCCGGGACAAAGCATCTCTGTTTTGCTACACTTGTTTAATATATGGAAGGTTTTCAAATTGGTTCACATCATAAAACAAAATATGACTGGTAGTTTCACTTCACAAGACATCAACACTAGCAAAAATGTTTACATTTTCCTTGAATAGCCAAATCAGCCACTAAGAAATTAAAAGAACCAAATCTATAGCTTACTGAAGTCTTTCACTACCAGAGAAACTAACAATCCATAACTCCGTAGAGTTACTATCTACTTAGGTATAGTATTGTTTTACAATTGATTGTAAAATACATACAATTAATGCATTTCCTTTGCTTTATATAATCTTGAATTTGTTGGAGGATGAAAACTAGAACATGTCAGATTGTTTAATAGGGTTGAATCATATTAATTTTTTTTATTATTACTTAAATACAAACAAAAGACAAAGGAAATATTGTCATTTCTTAAAGAAGCATCCCGAGCTATTGGAATAAAATAACCACAAATATAAAGTGGTTTTCATATTTTTTCACATTACTCTTCAGTTTCATTTCTATAAAGGAGAAAATAGGATAGGAGAGCTTTAAAATAATAATCATCAGCTATTTTAAATTATTAGTACTTCTGATATATATAATCCTGTGCATTATGGGGTGGGTCATCTAGCTGAATAAAAAAGGGTCAGTAATTCAGGTAAATAACTTACTCAGCACAAAATTGTGATGAAAGGAGTTGTAAAGATCTTAGGAAATATTATTACTTTTTTTTTTTTGGCAACTAAAAAAGTAAGCATGAGGAAGCAAACCCAACATTTCTGTTATCTGAATTACATAAAAATAGTAATGATAGTCTCCTACAACATTCTTGCTGCCAAACTGGAGAGATACGGATTTCAGGGATGGACTGTTAAATGGGCAGGAAATTGGCTGCATGGCCATGTTCAAAGAGTTACAGTCAAAGGCTCAATGTCCAAGTGAAACCAGTAAAAAACGGTGCCCCTCAAGGGCCCATACTGGAACTTGTACTATTTAATTTATTCACCAGTAACATGGACAGTGGACTGAGCGCACCCTCAGCAAGTTTGCCGGTGACCCCCAGCCCAGTGGTGCAGTTGATATGTGAGACGGAAGGTGTCGTTCAGAGGCGCTGTGACAGGATTCTGCAGTGGTCCTGTGCGAACCTCGTGAACTTCAGCAAGTTGCAAAGCACCTCATCCCGCCCTAGCGGCCACGACAGGCTCTGTTTGCCTGTCCTGTCCACAGCACTCCCTAGAGCTGCCTTGTGGCAGCCTCCGCACTCCCAGGGGTTTCCCCAGCTCAGGAAACACGATCCCCAGCTCCACGGTCAAACAGGCCTGCTCCAGAGCTGATTGTCTCAGTGAGTGACTGAATTGTTGGGAATATCTGCTGTGCAGATTATAGATTTCAGTATTTGTCAGAAAAAAACTATATATTTAAATATAACATATACATTATTGTTTAAATCCTTTTAAGTCCTTCATGCTTCCTAAGAAACACCAAATTTTGGGCTTAGCACATCAACATTGTGGTACTTACCAAAACCTAATGAATTACTGAAGGTAAAGTCCATCTGTCTAAACATGCATCAGAGAAACAAACCCAGAAAATTTGCATATATCCTGTACTACACACTATTCTTGAAAGACTGGATATGCCAATTATTGCTTTGAATAGATGACACTAATTCTGGTCTTTTAAGCTTATCACATGTAACAATGTTGTTCAAATTGTCACACAATATATTTTAAATCTAAGACACAAAGATAAAAGTGAGAATGCTTGCTTTATCAGTTAATAAAAATGCTCCTAGGGCTAAAGAAATAGATGATGACTGGGGTAATTCATTAGGAACTCCAACTGCTGCTAAATCAAGGCCATGGAAGTTCATTTCAGTTTGCAAGTAATACGAAAATGACACCTGCTTTACAAAAAAAAAAAAAATCCATGTATCTATTTATATACATATCACACAGTTTCCATGTATTATTAAAGAGTGGTATGGAAATAAATGTCATTTTCTCTGTTTTATGTCACAAAATGTCTTCAGTTGATTATGCCCAAAATTTATAACATTGCTGGGTATATTTTGTGCATCAATAGAAAGAGAAAGTGAGTGGTCAATTTATTAAACCAAGACCAAAAAGGAGAATATTCTGTCTTCTCAGTGAATAAAACAGCACAAGGTATATAAATCTATAGCAGAGGGCAAGGAGTTCTGTTGTTATTATATCACTGCTGTTATTTCCTTTGCTGCTCTTTTACTTGCATCATCCCTCCTGGGTCCCAGAGCCTTCATGGTTCATTTTCTATTGATTCTCAACACTACTTTCTAAGGATCAGAAAGATGAAGAAATATTCAGAAGTGAGCAACAAGTAGTAAGTAAATTCTTTATGATGTAAGTAACTTGAGAAGATTTATGGCAATGTGCTTTGTATTATATTAGAATTCTTCGCTTAGCTCTGCTCTGAGTTCCATTTCATATATTTTTTACAAGGCTTGCAGTTTATCTGTTCATATCAGTAGACCTTTTTATTTAATTTTCTCAGACATTTTGACATTTAATAGGACTGAATAATGAGAGCTTCCTACAATGGATAACCTGTGGTTATTTATGTTCTTTGTAAACATACAGTTTTCACTGTTAAAGTGTTCTTTGAAGCACACGTATAGTGCATGACAGGCATCCACTGTTACAGTTTTCTTCCCTTTTTTTTCAGATCTAAATCTCAAGAGCTGCTTTTCTCATATGAACAGGCAAAACTCGTGCTCAGCCAGATTTCTGAAAATTGCAATGCAACATTAACATTTCTGAAACTTTCTTTATTATTTTTAATAAATTTTAAATGTGTAAATATCTCATGAAATTGCAATTGAGATAATAAATTCCTCTCCACTACTAATTTTTTCAAAGAGATGTTCCACACAGCTAGTAAGTAGCCAAGAAGAGCACATATCTGTAGTGACACAAACAACATTGTAACAGTAAATCAGTAACACTTTCAATTTAGTTTTATTTAGAATATCAGGACAGTCATAACAGCAATAATTTAGAGAGGAAGCTTCACTGTAGTAAATATTTGGTAATGTATATACATATGCACAGGTACACAAATATATGGAGAGATATATGCTTATATACAGATATCTAGTTTTTATTTAAATGTATCACACAAATCAAAAGCCTTATGAGTCAAAATAATTAAATTTTAGTCCCAAAAAGACAACTAAACACATCCAACTTAGCTGATATAGAGTCATTAACTTAGCGCAGTAAAAGCTTGTAGACAATGCAAGATCATAATTGCAAATATGGTCACCTCACCAAAGACCATTTAAAGTATCTGTAGCAAAAAGAGGTCTGTGCTGCAGCATACAGGAGTGGGTGTTTTACAGCAAAAATGGTATGTGACAATACATAATGAAATAAAATAAGAAGGATAACTTTAGAGTACTGTTAAATAAGAAGCGAGATAAACACAGCACAGTGCAATTCATGCTGCCTATTAAGAGAAATCTCAAAAGTAACTGTTTCCCAGAGCTTCACTTAGGATTAGTTTTAAAGGAGTGAGTTTTCTTACTCTAGAAGGCATATCAAGTACACTAAAATTTGTCTGATGTAGATGATCATGGGATCAGGATGAAGAAATACAATAGGTTTAAAAATACAGATAGATTCTCAGTATCTCAGGAAAAAAAAGAAAAAAGCTTCTGAATGCCCTAATGATTTCCACCAATATTTTGCAAGTGGCTTATTTCCCTAGAAGCAACTTCAAAGTTGGCAAGGATCTATGTGATAAAAAATGCTAGGAGCACATTAACACGGTTAGGGAAAGAAAGCAAATAAGAACAATAAGCAGATGTGAGAAACCAACCAGGTTTGTTCTTCCATGTGAGACCACTTTTCTTCTAGTTTTCTTTCTTCTTGATTTTAAGAGTTCTCAGGATATCAAGAATTTTTAAGAAGTGCTACCCTTCATGTAGAAATATCCGGTGTTCTCCTTCCAGGTATTTTGCAATAAGCCTATATTTTTCCCTAATTCAATGTTTAATGAATGATAACTGAATATATAATTTAAAGGTACTGAATGATCTTCTACAGATCAGAAATGATCCACAGCTGTCCTTAGGAATTTATAATTGTCCTGGTTTCATCTGGTATAGAGTTCATTTCTTCTCAGTAGCTGGTACAGTGCTGTGTTTTGGATTCAGTATGGGAATAATGTTGATAACACACTTATGCTTGGTGGGTGCTAAGGAGCATTTATCCTCAGTCAAAGACTTTGTGTCTCATGCTCTACCAGTGAGGGATAAAAAAAAGTTGGAAGGGAGCCAGGAGGGGTTACTCGAACTGGCCAAAGGGACATTCTACATCATAGACCATGACCAGTATATAAACTGGGGGAATTATCTGGAAGAGGGGGTCCGATTGGGGTCCAGGAATGGGGTCTGGCATTGGTCAGCAGGTACTGAAAAATTGTATTGTCCAACACTTGGTTTTCATTGGGTTTATTTTTTTTTAATTATTATCATTATAATATACTTTTGTTTCTATTATTAAAGTGTTCTTATCTCAACCTACAAGTTTTACTTTTGATTCTCCTCTCTATTCCACCAGGGTGGAGGGCGTGAACAAACAGCTGTGTGGTGCTAAGTTGCCAGCTGGGTTTAAATCACGATGGTCATTATGGTAGGAAAACACTTAGAAAACTTGTTGAATTGCTCAAAACCAGTTTCTCCTCCCTAACAGAAATAGTAGCACTCTGGTCAAGTATCCTGTGAATTCCAAAGAAAACAGATTATACCAGGGACAAATCTGACAAATCTTCCAAGAAGCAGCTGTTGGATGAAAGAATTAACAGTGAGCCCTCACTCCTAGTCAGAAAAGACAAACAATATGATGTTCTTGTGTCAAGTTGAGACTAATATTCAATCTGTGTAGTTAAATCACTTTATTTTTTTTTTAAGCAGAGCAAGAACTCAAATGAGCTGTTTCCAATTATTTACTATGGATTAAGTTTTGCTATTCAAATACCATTTAATGCTTTTCTCACTAAATGTGTTTTCACAGAGGAAAGTTACTATTTATCATATGTAAGGCTAATAGAATCTATACTTGTGCCAGATTAAAATTCATCGAGCTGGGAGGTTAGGTTTCTGAACTCATTTAATGCTGGTACCTACTTCTCTAAAATCATTTAGTACTCTATAAAGTTGTGTGTGTGTATTCAAAAGGTAATTATATGCAGTTACCTGATTAAAAGTTCATTCACCTAATGATTAAAAGTGTCTTTTGGTGACAGTTGTAGTATGTCAGGCTCAGAACTGAATGATTATCACCTGCTGATTGTAGAAGTGAATGTCTATAATGGGAGTAATTTTATAGCAGCACTTATTAAAAACTAATACTGATCCTACATTACAGTGATTATTTTGTTGTGTCAGACACCTATTTGAGCAGAAGGAATTATTTTCAGCCATTGTTTACCTATTGACAGACACAGAACTAGAAGGTAAAAAAATCAGAGTATTTTATGTAATGTAAAGTATTATGTCTCCGTAAGGGTATGGTCAAGTTAAGCACTCTTAGAGACAGATGAGGGGCATGGAGCATTCCTTTTGTAAATTTTAAAAACAGAGAGAAAGGAAGTGAAAATGGTATAGCTAATGCATTATAATGTTACTGTATTAGAAAAGTAAAACCAGCTTCCAGTATCAGACAAAATAGTTAAAGAATATTTAGGCTTTTATAATTTTCGATAAAAACCATTTGGCCATGACCACAGATGTTCCCATTTCTTTAACAAAGATTGAGAGCTTCTGTGTCTTTGAGTTGTTTTTTGTTTTCTTGTTTGTTTGTGTATTTGTTTCATTAGGCTTTTTGTTTGGTTGGTTGGCTTTTGTAAGTGGAGGGGATAACTTAGTTTTGGTCCGTTCCTACAATTATATGTCAAAATCCAGGTTTCTCATGAATTTTGAACATATTTGAATGCATTATTTTTAGCTGAAAAGAAAGAAAGATTTTTTAAAAGGAGAAAAATGTTCAGGAATGGGTTTCAAATCAATAAAATTTCTATTAGGACTTACAAAAATGATATCTGAATTAATATCTAAAATCCTTCTAAAATATGGAGATGAAAATGTATTTCCATTGCTGTTTTCCATTCCTGAACAACAAAGATATATTCAAAAATCCCATAAATCTCTATATTGTTAGCAATCTCACATTCCAAGAACACAGAAAACCTAATCGATAGATGGTCAATAGAAAGTTGATCTTTGCTGAAAGTCACAGAAAGATTCCCTTGCTGAAGGTTAGAACCCCTTAGTGCTGAAGCTACTTAATTATTACAGGTAATTGGAATTTGGCCTTTACTGAAATAATGTAAAAAGAAAACAATTTAAATTGCTTGTGCTGCTTAGTCTGTTTTGTTTTATGGCTTCTCCAGAACCATAAGAAGGGGATGGTTTTAAGACACTTTTCAACTGAGCATCATAAAATGCTGCTTCCTGCATCTTAATCTTGATTCATTCACACCTTCTAAAATCAGAAGTATTTCTATAGAAATGGATTGATTTGTACCAGATTTATCTAACTGACATAAAATCTGTCAAGAAAGAATGGTTGATTTCATTCAGTTTGGTCTGGTTAGCTAATTATATTAGCCAGTCGAAGCTACTTTTCCACATTTCTCTAGCTGGTGATATATTCAGTTTGAGTGAAATAGGAATAGTATCAAGGAAGAGGAATATAAAATCTTAGTAATTTCACCACTGTGAGCACTTTTTTCCTAAATTAAGTGTATAATTATCAAACTTTTTCTATATTGTCATATAGTTTAACCTTTATTTAGCTAATTAGGATGACGCTTAAAATTACTTGCTGTCTAACTTGATTAAACAGCTGCAATTTTTTCCCTTTCAAGGAGAAGCTGGGGGAAAATGTAGGCAACTGAGTTCAAAAGTTGTTCTCAATTAGCACACAAGACTAATTGAGCTATTAGAAAAGGATCAGGAATGGAAGTGACCTATGTAAAACAACTTTCTGGGCCTACTGGGCAAACATATATGTAACATGGGTAATATTGTACTGTGGAAGAATAGAGAAAAAAATTAGATTCTGCACATTTATTTTAATATCCCAGTGTTTTTACACTATTTATCCTGTGAGACCTACAAAAGTTTTAATTAAGAGAATGATGATATATGCGTACCTCTCACAGCAGCTAAGTCTAATGCACCTCATTTTCCTTCTGAACAATTTTGTTCAGACCCGAACAAGTTCCCCAATACGCAGTCATCTTTTCTAATATATAATTAAATGTACTAAGCAACTGTCAGGGAGTGAATTCCCAAAAATACCTAATGAAAGCATGTGACAGAACAGTTGATTCCTTTAGTCTAAAAACATGCTTGCTGTAGGTCTGAACGTATTGACTCATATTAGGGTAGGCTCTTCAAACACACGCATCCACAGTTACTGATCAAACTTCACTAAGACAGCCTTTCTGGTTTATTCTGGAGTGATGATGAATATTCGCAGACATTAAGTCAATATTTCAAAGATGATTAGAAGACAAAACACTGCGTTTTTACTACTCAAACAGCAATCAGCTGTGATCCATAATTGTAAGTTTTTACTACTTTTGAACAGTCAAGAACAAATTGCATTTGAAGAAATTCTTTTAGAAAAACTAACATTTTCAGAATACTGCCAACAAGCAAGAGGAAAGAATCACTTTAAAGTGTTAATGTTTCTTACCAGCGTATTCCACGGCCCATAGTCTCCCAATTTCACTTCACAGGGACAGCCAAATATCTATCTGGAGACCAACTTTCTGTGCATAAGCAAGGGATAGGTCTGCTTCTCGGTGAACTCTGGAGCCCTGCAGTCACCCAGCCCAGGAGATCTACAGGAGTTCATTGCTCTCTGTATACCTTCACTGCTCTCTAGGGAAAATCAGGGCGCAAAGATGAGGTAGGCAGATGGTGCATATCCAGGGTAGTAAGTGCTCCATATCCACAAACCCATTGGTTTTATTTAGAAAGTAGCACATTCCCCACATCCTGCTGGCAAGTTATGCTGCAGTGTTCTTTCTCTGCATAATTGACCACCACCTCTGTCAAGAATTTCCTGAAGCAGGACATTATTACAGAGCCAGCGAGATTTGCTGCCTTCTGTATGTGAAACACAGGTAATCACACTAATGCAGCCTAGAAAAACACCCAAAATCAAGAAGAATAAACAAGTCCCCCCTCCCCCTCAACAAAATAGAAACAGACTTTAAAATTATATTGTATTCACATGCTGCTAAGTAAATCAGTAAGCGTGTAATATATATCTTTCAATCAAAATTAAAGATTTTCCTCTACAAGTTTTCCTGGTTTTAAACAGGTGATAACCACAAAACTTAGAAAACTACAGAAAGAGTTCCTGTTTAAGCCTTAGTACTGTGGATGGGGTACATTAGATTCTTGTTACTACATAGAAACATCTAAAATATATCTCTATATGTTTCCCTAAAGCCACTACAATGATTTTCTTTTTAGGTATTAAACATTCTAATTTGCCCTCCAAACATCATAGCCATTGAGAAAGAATTGCATGCTTTAAAAAAAGATCTTCAAATGGTGGTCAGCTGAAAAACGATAACCCAGAAAAGAAACACAAGTGTAAATGATTTTGTTTTCTTACAACGAAACATTCTAAGAAAATAGACAACTTAATTAATTTTGTTCATTTTGGTTGCAAATCAAATCTGGGAAAAAAAAAACCCCAGAACACAAACAAAACCAAAAAACCTTGAAATTGGATCCTTCCTTTTTAGAAAGCTTTGGATGTGAGCTGTTTATACGGGATTAGGTTACCCAATTATTTGCACACTGTTATAAATATATATATATATATATATTTGCACATGGTTATCAGAAAAAAAAAGTTTCATATAAATTATTCAACAGATTTTATCAGGAAATTGTGGTATTTTCTGATGAAGAACTATGACAATATGGTCCTATGGCTAGACTTGTAGGCTGTATCAATTTTTAAGATAAATACTAATACCCTTATAACTATTCCAACATCAAATGGCTGGTCTGAAGAGAAGTGTTACTCTTGAAAAGTCATTTCAGACTGAAACATTGCTATTACAATCTAAAAATAATACTAAATATTTTCTAGAGATTTTTCTTTCCCTGAAGCTTGGGGTGAGCTGTGGAGTTTTTTTCCCCTAAGAAAAAATCTGTAATCTCTGGACAATAGTTTTCTTTTGGATTGAGGACTTGCACTTCATACAAAATAATATACAACATCTTCAGACTTCTTTTCAGTAAAAATTGAATTAGTTTTCAAAGCCACTTAATGTAAATGGAGTGTGCTGGATCATTCTTCCTTCTTTAATGTATTGGAATGCTATATTACAGATTTAAAAATGGATTAAACGCTTCCAATCAGTTACAATAGTGCTTAATCAATGCAAAAGCTTATAATTTCTCCAAATCGCAATTAACTGTGCATTCCTGAAAGAAAAGATTTACGCTGTGTTCTACTTATAGATGAACAAGGACTTTGGAAATACATTCAATTTATGTTTTTATTTGCTGCTTGTTATTGCAAGACACAAGAAAATCTGAAACTGTTCTCATTAATGATTCATCTGGCATTAGAAAGTAGGAGTCATTTCCTACTGGAACTTGAAGTATTTGATGGAATGCCTTTGAGATAACTGTGAGAGAATGGCTGTTGACTGAAGAAATATTTTAGAGGGGAAAAATTCCTGTAGGAACTCTAACTGCAGACTTTGCCTTAAACGGAGAGTCTATGTTGCAATAACATGCAGTCAGAAGAGTTTTATTTTTATTTGATACACGTAGGTTTGTATACAATCTGTGAAGAGGAGAGGTCTACAGAGGAAAAAATGTGCAATAACGGTGTACAGTATATTAGAAATGAGACTCTGCAAAGTACCGTAGTGTCACATCATTCTGTCTTGCTGCTGCCTTAATATTTCTTTACAGAAAATTCAGATAAGGCAGGAGAAAGTGGTGATCAAACTAGATATCTAGCAGTCATTAGTGGAAGCTATTGGGAGGTGAGTGCTTGTGAGAAGCTGTGAGTTCATGACTGATGAGTTCAGATGGGTAATTAAAGAGAACAGCATTGGAATACTGATTTGGAAATCAGGTAATGGAAAACTGACATTCCTCACACATGGACAGGGTGGGAGTAACAGTAGCTATGTGAAAAACTGGTAGAATATTTTGTGATGTGGAAATTATGGGGAGTGAGAAAGTCACTAGATACATCAGGCATAAAAACAGATATGGAGAATGAAAAGGAGGGTTGGAAGAGGAACACAAAGAAGAGAGCTAGGAAAGGGATGAATCCTGATAACACTGGGAAAAGGAAAACAGGAGGAAAAAAATAGAAAAGTAAAATAAAGCGGTAAGATACGGCTGGACTGAGAGGATAAATTAACTTTTTGTATGTACAGAAGAGAATGGACACATCACTGTTACAATAAAATTAATTAGATTAGTTTATCTAAATAATACAGATATAAAAGTATGGCAAACATTTTGGAATACAATTTCAGTGCAATAGGTGTTGTTAAGCATTCTAGAAAAAATGTCAGAGTTTTTCTTCAAAAAATGATAAACATGAAACCAATTCCTTGTTAAGGAGGTACGTTAATTAACACAGTTAATTTAAAATATAAATTACAAGGATCAGAAAAGGAAAGTTCTTTTCTGTTGCTATTATACATCTTTTTATCAAAAACTGTTAGCAAACTTTGACGGAAATAGCTTCAGATGTGTTTTTATAATTAAGAAAAATTAATTATTTTTATGCTGAAAAACACTGTATTTTACCAAACTATTTAAAAATACCAATATAATGGAGAAAATATTTGGAAAGCACTCACAAACTTATTAACACTACCCTTCACCACAACCACCCACGCTACTCACATTTCTCTCAAAGAATCATATTTTCTAAAATGTTAAAAAAAGTAGTTCCAGCATATTTGGTCTTGCAAATCTTGGCTGGTTTGGAACTGGAAAATTTAGCTGTTTATATGTACAATTTATGGCAGGAATCTAGATATCCCTAGAGGACATAGTTTTAATCTATGCATGGGGAGGTTTAGGTTGGACATCAGGAAGAATTTGTTCACCAAAAGGGTGATTAGATGTTGGAATGGGCTGCCCAGGACGGTGGTGGAGTCACCATCCCTGGAAATGTTTATGGAAAGTCTGGATGTGGCACTAAGTGCCATGGTGCAGTTGACATGGTGATGTTGTCATGGACCTGATGAGCTCAGAAGCCTTTTCTAACCTAGTTGATCATGTGATTCTGTGATCTTCACTCTACATCAAGAAAGGTGGCAAATTATTCAGGAAATACGGAAAAAAAATTGTGAAAATTATTTATTTTTAAAAAGTAGGGCAGCATCAGGAAATTATAGCATCTGGGAACTTTTATATTGCAGATTTTTTCTCTAAAAGAAGAAATAAAAAGTGAAAACCCAAGGGGCCATCTTAAATCAACATTTTCTCTTTCTTGTATCACTAGGTCCACTTCTAAACCAAGTTAGCCTAATGAAAGCATTCTTTTGTGTAATCAAGGCACACACTTTAATTTACCTTGTTCCCACAGTAATTGAAGCACATGCTGAGGATACCCAATTACTTTTGAAGCCACTTCTTATTTTACTGACATCTCTCAGATGTCACAGTTTCTTGCTTACTAGTGGAATTTCTTATTCTTGATAATATTTTTGCACAAAACTTTGTGTCGCAACTGAGAAATCTATTTCTATCCTAAAAGAGAGCTTAGTCAAAGGCTCCTTTGATAGATGTGAATGCTTTTCGTGTCACCTCCTATGGCCTCTGTCACCCTGCTGTAGGCTCTTAACTGAAACACCTAGCTGAGGAGTGGAGCCACTCTAATATCTTTGTAGGCAAGAATCATCTGCAGGGGTTCATTCAGCTCAGCCTCTGAGAGGTGCAAACTTATCAGTCTTCTACAGAAGGAGCTTAAGTCAATTTGGCTTCTAACTCATGTTAAAAACCCACCAAAACAAAACAAACCATAATGCTGTCATAATCGCTAATTTCCTACAGATGGTCCTAAACATGGATTCATAAATTTACATCTAGGTAGTTAAATAAGCAGCATGGTTTTAGGGTGAACTGATTTTATAATTTTCAGGCTTTTCTGCCTTCTCTTAACCACCAGTTAGGATGTTACACAAAAACTTTAGCTTCTGAGAATGTGTATCATGTCTCCCATTTTTACAAAAAGCTTGAAAAAGGGTTTTGCTGGAATTCCCACCTTGTTTACAGTGGCAACACCCAAACAATACACTAAAAATTCTAAAACATGATCATCTTTTGGTGGTAGCTGTTGGTCTAAACTTTCAAATCTTAATTTATCAGGAGATTTGGATACAGGTAGATAAAACAAATTGGTCAAGGGATTTCTTTGGTATCAGATATTGCAAGTTCTTGGGAGGTTTTACTCCCAAGTAAACAGTAACATAATTTCTCCTCATAGGGAGAAGTGAACTGTGGCTATAATATTACAATTTTCAACCTCTGATCTTGTTTCTAGCCAAACAAAACATCATATTTGTTTAGCTAACATAGCGAAGAACAGGGTGGTCCTTGCATCTGTTTTTGTTTCTCTAAGAAAAAAAAATAAATTAATGTCTTGAGGATTCATACCTCTTTCCAGTTTTGGTGCTTCATTTGTTTACTAGGGGGAGGAATTGAGAAAAATATTTGGATTATTTTTTAACAGATATAGACATCCACTGAGAAATAAAAATTAAAATTATGTTTAAAATATCATAAAATTATTATTATTAGAAATAGGTATAAAAACATGACATAAAAGAGGCCTATATTATAAGAAAATATGATTTTGGTACCTTTGAACCAAATTTGTCTTAACATAAGGCTACCTGGAAAGAATTTTAAACATCTGTTAGATAATATAATGACCTGGAAAGGCAGAAGGAATTATCAGTCTCAAGGTATGAGACTAAGTCTGTCTCAATATACTCTATACATTCTATATACTATTGTATTAGAAATATGGGAGTAAGTAAAGAATGTCTATGAAATTGGTTAGACATTTCCAAGACACAATTGACTAAAAGAACATTTTATTAATAATATTATGTGCATTCTTAAAATACTTGTATAGGTATATGTTATTTTCCAACAATTTATTTGAAGATAAATTAATTTTATTGATTTTTGCTTTTTGTTCTTACATAATAGTGGTTAAAAATCTTCTGACCTTAAAAACTCACCTTACAGTCAGTTAATAAATGAGGTCTGATAATACAGAAATGTAATAAAACAATTATATAATTGTTTTATTCAATTATATAATTATATATTTAATATATTAGAATTATATATTACATTTCCTACATAATAGTCTTTTTCTTGTTGCTATTTCAGTATGGTCTTTCCACTTTAAAAGGAGGCAAAACTAGTATTTTAAATCAAATTTATTTAACTTTGCTGCATCTATGTCTTTCTGTATCCATACACAGAGAAATTCAGAGACATAAAAATTGTCTATGACCATATTAAGATATTCTGCTGTTGATGATGCAGATGATCTTTAAAAGTTTAGTCCTTTTTCTGAAGAGTTATAAAACATAGAGATGCAGGATGATGGTTTGATACAGGACAGCATCCTTATATTTCCTCACATGCATAAATTATTGGATTTTTTACTGCACTTTAGTGGTTGCAACAGGTTGCAAATGCATCCATCAAAGACACATTCTACATGTGTTTTATATCCTTTTTAGAATGCTTCTTTATAACAATGTCAAAGAAAATCAGAACAAATTGGGAAATTTTTTCTCTGTTCTACCTTTGGAAGCTCTATACAACTCTACACCAAAGTAATTCATTTAACAAAAGTAAGTGAAATATAAATCAATTATGTTTCAGAGAAGTCAGAAGACTACATTATTCTCTGTGAAAAGCAACGGTATCATCATTTTCTATAAAGAGCACAGAAATGGTCCAGTCCTCTTGTCTAAAGACATTCTGATCATGCAGAACATCTAAGCAGAGTGACAACAGTCCAGTCACATTGTCCTTTCTGCCAAAAAGTCATTGTGCTCTATGCCCCTGAAAAAAGGCGCACTTTAAACAAAGCCAACGCTGCTAGATACTTGAATATGGTTTTGACCAAGTAAAGGACAAAAATGGTGTTGCCTATGACTGTGCTTAAAGATACTGTATACCTGCAAAATTCACAGAAATAGACAAATAAAGAGATAGGCCTTCTTAATCTCATTAGTAAAATAAACTTTATTATTGGAAAACTGAAGGTTTTACAAAACCTCAAAAGAGCAGCTTGAAAAATGAGAAATTAGCCAGTCTGCATCATTCCAGACAGTTGAGAATAAAATCACAAGATACTATTTCAATAACAATAACAATGATAACAATGGGGGAAAACCCCAACCCTAACTCCAAAGAACAATTTGAATAATTTTCTAATTTCAGGCATTAGATGAATATTGTGGCATTATATTTTCCCTTGTAATTGGAACTCAGGCCTGTTTGGATGCTAGGTAGAACAATATCTACAATTTGTCATGAGTATGAGTCTGCAAGGATAAGCCTTGTGTGACCAGTTGTAGGCATCAGTAAGGCAGAGTGCTTTACCCAAAGCTTTCCATTCTAGGCTCCCTTCATAATCAATAGAAATAAATAAGCTGTTCCAGGGCGTGATGCATCTACCTGCTGGGGTTAACAAAGAGACAAAATTATATAATACATAAAATTCCTATTACTCTGACCTGACTTCCTAAGTTCTTTTCCCAAAAGCCTTAAGAACCTGATGATAAAGTGATGACTGCTATTTGTTTCAGTCACTCAGATTTTTTCTACAGTATGGATTGGATCACATTGCAATTGTAACTACATTTTCCAAGTAATCATCTGACATGTTCAAAGCTAATATGATTCAGTTTATCCAGAGAGCATAATTTTTTTTTTTTTCCTGGCAAAACCATGTGTTAACCAGGTTGGCCTGTCAACACCTAGTATGCTAAAGGACTGGTTTTGTTCCAA
The DNA here is from genome assembly GCA_013400975.1 of Atrichornis clamosus. NCBI lineage: Eukaryota > Metazoa > Chordata > Aves > Passeriformes > Menuridae > Atrichornis > Atrichornis clamosus. The sequence continues at coordinate 141,260 of WBMZ01008997.1, forward strand.
AGCATTCTGGTATAACCTGGGCAGCTTTCCCAAGCTGCCAGGTGGAAGAGATGGAGAAATGTGGGTGTTAGAAGACTATAAGCCAAATCGTGTCAACTGTTTCTTACTGTATTTTTTTAACCAGAGGAACTCTAAAATTTAAGTGGAACTTTCTCAATTTGAAAATAAATAAATAGATGCTAAACCTTTTCTTTTCCTTTCAGAAAGTGTATATGAAAAAATTCAAACCTAGCAAAATTCCTGCTCTGGTAAGGGAACAGATATTATGGTTCCTGATAATTAAGATGTTTTTGTTTGGTTGGGTTTTTTAATGCTTTTAAAATTATGAACGGTCTAACCCTGGTGTGTCTCCTGCCTCCATCTAATTCTTAGTCATTATATCACAAATATATCAGTTCTATCTCATTTATATTACTTTCCTATCTGGTCTTCAAAATGGAAAACCAGAAAAGATTTTCATAGTGGTACCTCTCTGCTCAATTTATTTGTGCACCATCAAATCTGAACAAAGAGTGGTGGATATTTCAGGGGGATATGTATTAAAATTATCAGCCCCTTTGGAATTCCATTTAACTCCCTACATTGCTTATCTACAGCTGTGTTAAACTTCAGGATTAATTTTACTAATTTTGTAGTTTTGTCTTCATTAAAAAAACCCTTTTAAGTCCCAAGTAATTTTTACTGAGTAATCAACAAAGTGGATGATGTAGAGCACACAGATAAATGGAATACAGTATGCTAAATATCTCTTTAATCTAACATTTCACTGTAGTTTTAAATTAAAAAACCCCATACATTTGTTCAAATAATATCAAGAAAATAAGCAAAATAAAACACAAGATGAGATTAAACAATGCATTGTAATTAAAGAAAAAAATCCATTCTCTAGTCCCTAGATGGAGAGCTGAAATAGATAGTAAAAAGAAGAATAGCTGAGATTATGATACATTTAGTGATAATATTACATTTACTGTGCTGAATATGATAGTGAAATCCTATGCAGTGGGCTTGCATCTTGAGTCTAGGATAATGGCCTCTTATTAAATCTTGTTAAGCCTCCTGAGGTACACACCTTCTCACCTGTAATCCTTCTTTATAATATACACAGAAATGAAAATTTAACAAAAACCCCAAAAAGCACCACAAAAAACCCAAACCAAATCAACAACAACATCATACAGGAAAAAATTCTCAGCATGGAAAAAAGTTTGAAAAGTAAAGCAATAAGAATGTTAATCTTGAAGCATATTCTGACTGGATACAAAGACTCAAACATTCATAAACATCCTTCTTTGAGGACTACATCACAGTAGATTAGCATTGGAAATAAACCTTGGAGTTAATGACATGGATATTATGGATAAGTGATTTCATTGTGATCCACAATAGCTTCATTTAGGAGAGCACTTAAATAGTTGACAATATATCTTAGGACCATGTTAATGTAGGTTTAAAATCCCTCAATTTCAGCACCAGCTTCTCTGAGAGTATGTGGGACATCCCTCTTAGGGTGACCTGCATAGGACCAGGAGTTGGACTCCATGATCCTGGTGGGTCCCTTCCAACTCAGCCTATTCTACGATGATTCTATAGTATTGTGAGCATTCCTTGCATACTTCCGGGTAAAGTCAAATCAGTCTAAAAACTCTCAATAATGTTTAGTTTATTTCCCTTTTCTGAAATCGAGGTACAGTTTTTCCAAGTATCTTAAGTTTACCTACTAGATAAACTAGTAGCTGGAGGTCAGCTAAAAGTACAAGATATCAGAGCAAGTTCTTTTCAGTGTAATATTTTAAACTATACTTCTTTCTTGAAACATACTGGAATGTGTGATAGTTGGATGCATGGAGTATGAGGTTGCTGAGTAGCATTGAGACCACTTAAAGCTAACCACGTAGACATGGCTGAAGCAGATTCAAGGTCTTGTTTTTCAAGGTCTTCAAGTTTCTTGTTTTTCTAATATCTTTATTTAATCCTAATTTTCTTGTTATGAATAATTATCCACATTGCTATATAATATTATTCATTAATTCTCTGATTTAAAACCTACTGAAGTCTAGGAACATGATTCCCTTGACTTGAAATATTTCACATTAAGCCTAAGAATATTTGCACTTTTTAAAATTTGCAGATCTCTAAAGGAGGTCTTAACATAAATATAAAAGGGCATCTTTAGTTCCTAATTTCTAGGATAACATTAATTATAGCTGGTGAAACCTTTACACTAAATTTCACTGCCACTACAGTAAGATTTCCTGGCTTTAAAAATTAATTCAAATAGTATAATCCATATTATATAAATCTCAGTTTAGTACAAAGAAGTATAATCCATTTATGGTAATACAATAACTGCTTATTCACACTTTTATGAGTGTATCTAATGAAATGCTTTAAACCTTTTTATGCTAATAGGACTTTTATATATTGATCAGATTTACAGCTTTTTGCCTTTCCTACAATTGCATGAACAAACTGCATTTTGTGCAGGATCTCCATAAATGTGCACATACCTGATTAGTAGAGTGAAATGATGAGTATACATATCTGTACTTATTGCCAATTATTTATGTTTTATTGTTTTAATTATAAGGAGCAGTATTTGCAGTGACTGCAATACAATATTCCCATGTAGAACAGAGTTAAAAGAATTAATGCACTTTTAAATTAGACTCCAAATTAAAAGATATTTATCTGGCACTAATTTTAGGTATCACTTGGAGGAACTCAGATGTATTTTAAATGCAGAGTAAACCAAAAAGTAGAAGTTGCATTTCACTGTTAACCGACTTACATGACAAGTAAACAAGTTTAATCGTGTTATTCACCTCATTGACTTTAATGATTCAATAATAGATGTAATAGGCACCTCAGGACCAGATGGCTTAGGGAAAATAAGTCCCCATGAACTACCACTTTTTCATCTCAAGTATCTGATAAATATGTTAACTCCCTGCACTGCGATGACAGCCGGAATTTCTCACCAGCTGGCCAGTTGCTCTGCACAGTGGGTGATATCATCCTCAGCTGAATGTTGAATTCTCAGCTCTGTAGTAAGGTCAGGACTTGAAGGGTTGCGTTTTGGTTTTTTTTTTTAACACTTTTTTTCATTGATTTCACATAAACATTACAATCATCAACAAAAAGATAAGTGGGAAAGGCCTTAGGAAGGGGTGGACCAAGAGTTAAGGTTGAATTCAATACGAGCTCTACTTGTAACATTGCTCATCATACCCAGGCATTAGTGATGTGGGTTGAATGTGCAAAGAGATTACACAGCTACAGCTACCTCTCATTAAGTTGTTTTACTACCCCAAGTTTTTTCTCAGTATTGTGCTGCCTCAAGAAGAGCCTGCATATGGTCACGCCTGGCAGACATTTCAACCATGAAAACATTGTTTATTTCTAGCTGTCATCTGTGCTGCTGCAGAAAAAGGCTCAGAAGAATTCCACACACACCCTCCTTTCCAGAAATGTCAACAAAATGGACACATTGATTATCAACAGCCTGTACCAGCCAACAAAGTTCAGATCTGAAGGAGTATACAGCCTACTGTCTGCCACTATTGCTTGATTCTGGCCATGGTTTTTTAGCAGTTCTTCTCTTCTTAGATATTACATCTGTTTCTGCCTCTGTGTGTGCAAAATCCAACCATGGCAGAACCTAACAAGACAACAGGATTTCTTCCATGTGTGTGTATTCACAGACATTATTTCCTCTTTGTTATCTGACTTCTGATTTGCCTTGATAAACTAGACCATACTTGGTCCTGAATCAAGAACAAATTTTGTCCTGAATTTTGGAAGGGAAACTGAAAGGTACATAATGGAAAAAGAAAGGAGTAAAATAAGACACAGGTGCATTAACCATCTTGTCAGTTAAGGGATTCTGAAAGACAAGACAATTCTGAAAGCCTGGGTAAGCTAATTGTGTGTGAATTCAAAGTCCACTTTTAAAATTAATTGGATTTTCTCAGTAACTTTAATTACATCCAAGTTGTATTAAAATGTTAGAAAACCCAGAATAAGTGGCATCAAACAACTTTATACAAAGAAAAATAAAACTCCCATTTTTTTATTACTCTCAGCATTTATTACATGCTATTTATCTCACTTAAATGCACAATAAGTTCTTCAGCTACTGTCATAATAATGAATAAGTCTCTTATCTTACCATACTGATATGTATCTTCCCATGACAGTAAAAAAGCCACTTATTGACATTAATTCATTTATTCACTCAAACTTACTTTGGAAGAGGGTACTACTATTCCTCTGTATAAAAGTCCTTGGTTTAAATAAAGACAAAACTGAAAGATACTGACAGTAGTCCCTTAATCATAGGCTGATAAACATATCTCTGTTCACATACCTTTTAATTAAGTATGTATCTGCCAAAACAATACGTCTGGAAAAGTTAGTTTTTTATCAAAAGGCAAACAGGAGCAGGCAAAAAAAAAATAACTGAAAGCTAGTAAAGTATTAAAGTACAAAGAAATTTATATTCTCAACACAATAAAAATCAATAGAAAGATACATCAACTGTAGCAAGTAATGTATAAAAATAACAACACAAGAAAAAAAAAAGGAGATGGCAATAGGGATAACAGTAATTTAAAAACAGCAATAGAAACAAAAATAAATTTTTCAATTATGTAAGAACCAAAACCAAAACAAACCAAAAAATAAATCAAAATAGAAGAAATTTTCTCTGCATCATCCTTCATCAAAGTAACAAAAATCTCTCTTTACTCAGGTACATAAACCAAGGTACAACACATATAAAAAATGTGATGGAACTACATAATGAAGAGATACTAGGCCACAGTGAGAATTTACTCTTTGGCAATTCACAGCTGCAGGCAGGCACAAAAGCTAAATGGACCAGAACAGCTCACTTCTCCAGAGGGGTCCAATTTTTTTTCTACAACAGATTACATGGAGCACTGGGATTTTTTCAGCACTTTGTTATGTTTCTATGACCCTCACAATCTAGATATGTGATTTTTTTCTGTTCACAGTGTCTGATAGTAGACAAAGTCTTTACAGACCAGATGGTTGGATAAACATCAGAGTGAAGATCTTATTGAAGCATTTGGGAATGCAGGTTCTTCTGGGAAAATGTTGAAAAAGTCACAGGATAGCAAATATACAAATTTCATTCATTTTTTTTCCCTAAAGCCTTTCAGTAAAACTTCATAGGAAGAATAATCTGGAGAATCACATGTAGACTTTTCTTTCCAAGTTGGTTCACACCAAAGGGGAGATAGAAGTGAATTAACACTCACACAGGACTGAGGAACAAACTAGGCATATATATCATCAGGAAATGTAAACTGATACTAAAGTCAGTGACTAAAAACATTTTTAGATTGCATATATCTCTTTGTAAGCAAAGGATTAATTCAAACAACTACTAGGAGTGAACTTTTTATAATGGTAAAGCACAAAAATATTATGTTAACTTTGAATTTATGTCAATTTGGCAGAGAAGGATTATGGAATTGGTAAATGGTAAAAATTAATCCAAACGGAGTAAGACAGGATCAGAACCACTATTTTTACAGCAAATAAGTGGATATAATTCCTCTCAAGAATGAAAACCCAAAGAGTATAATCTCTTCTGAAGTTTCCCATCTCCCCCAGAATGTTTTTTTATGGTAGAATTCAGCATGTTCTGTGATAAATTTCAGCTTCATTTATACTTATATGCAAAACTAGTCCATAGTGTGTCTTATATCTCAGTCTTCCAAGAATCTGGAGCAATTATTGGACAGAAATGCATTGTAGCTCTCTTCTAAAGCATTTCTGGGATTTCTTTTACTAGGAAAGCAAGATGTGGGTTGCACAAAGAAGGGGGCAGAAAATGTCCATGTCTTACTTGTACTCTGATATGGGCCCAAGATATATTGGAGGAACTTATATTCTGAAATGCTCTTAAGTACCTTACTAGATATCTTTGTCAATCAATTTTGTATAATAAACATTTCCTCCTGTAGTGAGGACAACCGTGCTGGGGCTGGAGGCTTAGGCTTTCCTCCTAACTCAGCTGTCTGTCCAGCCCTCAACTCCTTCCATTTTTTTCAGGGTTCTCCTCATTGCAGAGTGAGCTAATTTGGGAAACTGATTTGAGTTACAACTAACTTGGTGTGTGTGCTTTGATTTAAGTGATCATGAAGTTGCAGCCTGGGGTAAGACATTGTAGACCATATGATTCAAACCCCTTCTATTGTGGGTATTTAATTTTTATACACAGTACAACAGCAAGCTTTTGGTTTGTGCTTATTCACACAAGATTCAAACATTTTAACATTATGTGCCATGGTTAAATGCTTTAAGATAATAAAAATTCCTGTCACTTTTATTTCACTCTAGTTCTTTTATTTCTTCTTTTGCAAGTGCTTGATATTGAAAATATCAGTTCCAAGAACTCTTTGATGCTACAGCTTGAAGAGGGTTAATTTCTTTTCAGTGAAAAACTGTATCGATCAATGTGAATTCCTTTCTCCCCCAACCCCCAGGGAAAGCATCAAAAAGAAATTAGGAGCACCTTCAGAATGCTACAAATAAATAAACATTAACTGTGTCTGAATTAGTAACTAATGGAATTCTACATATTCTATGGTTAGATGAGTGTACACAATACACCTAAATTGTGGATGTTTGCCTTATCCAGCATTTCCTAGCTTTACTTTTACATTTTCTGTCTCCTCTCTACCCAAATACTGATTATGTAGGTCTGTAATGGTCAGCTGGGTATTGTTGGTAATTAACCTCACAGACAAAGGGTAATTGCTCAATTGTCTTTGGAGAGTCTGATGGGAGAACTCAGAGGTAGTGGCCAATCAGAAAGTGAAAAAGGAAAACTCTCCAGAGTTAATGAACAAAGTTTGTATTAGTGTCTTTTAACTTTCATTTGACAGTATATATTTTTCCTTTTAAACCCACGTGGCCTAAGAGCCAAACTGCTATATTAGATATTGTAAGTTTACACTAATATGTAATATTTCTGGAATTTATGAGATAAGCTTTTTAGTCATTTCTTGTCATAGTGTTTATATTTAAAAAATGAGTTTGTTTAAACTGTGAAGATGTAGTTACGATTGGCAGTGGGAGATTTTAAATTTGGTTTTAGTGATGGAAAACTTTCTAAAAATATGTAATTCTGGGTGGTCAAATGTACTCACTATATCAGTAGAAATTCTACTACTGTTGTAACAGAAAACTGAACAAATTTAACAGATTATATCGAGAAAGCTGAGTAATAGACTTACCTTCTAATCTGGTAGCATTATGTTTTCTAGGTGCTGATAGAAGGACCTACGTAATACAAACAGAAAACAGCTCAATCTTTTCTTACACATGTACTTTTCTTTCCAGACAGGATTAAATTTAGCTGAAGACTTTGGTGTTATTAATAAGGGGCTTGTGGCCTTCCCAAAGTCAATGTTAAGTCCAGAAGTACCTTGAGAGTGTCTACAGGGTGGTGAGATGCTGGAACAGGTTGCCCAGGGAGGATATGGATGCCCTGGCAGTGTTCAAGGCCAGGTTGGATAAGGCCTTGAGCAACCTGGTCTAGCAGGAGGGTTGGAACTGGATGATCTTTAAGGTCCCTTCCAAAACCTTAACATTCTATGACTGTGATTTTATATAATTTCCTTCCTTTACCTCACACTAACTCTTTTTATGACCTCTTATTCAAAAGAGGGTTTCCACAACTGACAGAATTTATGCCAGATTGCTTTCCATAAATGGACAGTAAGGTATCTAAATTGCCTTGAAGATCCCAACATAATTAGGTTTAGTATCTATTATAATGTTGCCATTTTTAACACAGTCTGTATTTTCCCAAACCAATTTTCCATATTCATGGTCTTACATGTTCCTGTGATTTTATAGAAAGCAGCTAATTAGTAAGAGATCAATTTGAATTTGTTCATTACTGCTTCACTTTATAGTAGCTAACAGACCCAATAATATTGCTAAAGTGAATCACCATGGTGTTCAATTTTATGAATCAATTTAATAATAAAAGCAAATTATTCCAAATCTTTAATTTTCTTGGGTTGAGCACATGACGCTGTTTTGTTATCCCTTATCGCTGCTTTATACTAAACATGAATTCTGTGCCTCTGACTCAATTCCAAGAATTTTCAAGGACAAACACGAATACTCCTGTGCTGGGACTCAGGCGGGTTTGCTTTGGTTTTTTTTCTTCACTCACTCACTCCTAAGCTCTCGGCTCCGCCACAGGCAGCAGGGAAGAGAGAGCTGGGGGTTTGGGTTTTTTTCCCTTTTTTTTTTTTCTTTTTTTTTTGTTTTGGCTAGTTTTTTTTCAGCTCTGTTTTTTCAAGGGAGAGAGACGGACAGCAAATTCTTTTTTTTTTCCTTGGGACCTTTTCCTTTTCCCCTGAAACTGCCTCTCAACCGAGCTCGGATCCAGGACAGAAGGTCATCCGATCGCCGGCATCGCCGGGGGAGGGCCCTGCCTCGGCCCGTCAGCGGGGACCACACCAAGGACTCTGTACTTTACACAGGTTTCTCCATCACAAGTAGTTTATAATTTAATATTGTTCATTTCTTTCCTATGCTTTGTAAATAAAACAGGATTTTTTCATTCTACCTCTGAGGAATTGCCTCTGTCTGGACCTGGTGGGGAAGGGGTGGCTGACAATATACCTTCCCCCCGGGAGGGCATTTTCCTCCTTATATTGTCTCAAACCGGGACAGTGGCCCATCCACAGCATGTAGAAAAAGTGAAACGAATCTAGAAAACTGAATTCAAAACCTAGAAAACCAGGAGCTATATTCCTAATTTTAAGAAGTGCAGATACAGAGAATATAGTAGGTTAAACATGCTAGCTGCAACATTGTCTTAACTTTAGTGAGTGAAGCATTGGGTTTTCATCCTGGTATTTCTAGTGTTAAGGGAAGATAATCGACATGGGCCACAGTTGCTGACCAGCTATGCTTTCCCTGAAGACAACAGATGAAGCAAGCCATCATATTTCCTTCCTATTTACCCCAAACCTTTCCCTCTGACCCAGGCCCAGACTCTGACAAAATTAATTTGGTACATGGCTGAGAATTCTTGAGCTGGTCCCATCTGTAACATGCTAGATAACACTCTCACCTATCAGTTTAGCTAATAAGTAGATCAAGTAACTTTCCCAGATGCAATAGGCCTCTTCCATTGAAAAGCAATTTTCTGAACTCTACAGATTTGCTTCAAAGGATAATGAAGAACTTTAATTTCACACTTACCTATACCATGGTTTTGAGACACCCCTACAGTATACAGAGTTTAATATTGTGATTATCAAATCACAAAAAAACCTCATACACAGTGAACAAGTGAGATAAAACTACTAATAGAAAACAAAAACTCCCAACCAAAATCTGAAATATTTTTCTAAATAAAATTGGTAGAGGAATTGAAAAAAAAAATACTAAGATTACTGTCGTACAGAATTATCTATATAAGAAATGATATATGCAAATAACTATGTAGCAAGTATACCTAATTCTTTTAGGCTTACTTGTGAGGACCTTATTCATATTGAGTAGTACCTGTCTGCTCAAATTCTCCAGTTAAGTTCACCAAGTGAGATATTACTCACTGGAGAAGATGTAAACTCCTTTCTTTGCTGGTGTAGTGGGTTGACCCTGGTTTGATGCCAGGTGTCCGTAAAAACCACTCTATCACACCCCTTCGCAATTTGACAAGGGAGAGATAAGGACAGAGAGAGATCACTCAGTGATCACTATCACAGGCAATACAGACTCAACTTGGGAATGTTAATTGAATTTATTACTAACAAAATCAGAGCAGGCTAATGATCAGAGCACCTCCTCCCTGCAACCAGTGCAGGGAGATGGGACTGGGGGTTATGGTCTATTCATCACAGGTGGCTCCTGCCATTCCTCATGGAGAGGAGTCCTTCTCCTGCTCCAGCATGGAGTCCCTCCCACAGGAGACAGTCCTCTACAAACTTCTCCTGCATGAGTCCATACCATGGGCAACACTTCTTCACAAACTGCTCCAACGTGGGTCCCTCCATGGGCTGCCAGCTGCCTCACCATGGTCTTCACCACAGGCTGCAGGGGAATCTCCGCTCCAGTACCTGGAGCGCCTCCTGCCCCTCCTTCTCCACTGACCTTGGTGTCTGTTCCTCTCATATATTCTCACTCCTCTCTTCTCTGAGAGCACTTACATCTGCGCAAAAAATTTTCCTTCTTAAATACGTTATCAGAGAGGCATTACTATCACCCCTGATTGCCTCTGCCTTAGCCAGCAGAGGGACCAACCTGGAGTGGGCTGGCATTGGCTCTGCTGGACATGCAGGAAGCTTCTGGTAGCTTCTGACAGAAGCCACCCCTGTGGGCCCCACCCCCGCTACCAAAACCTGGCCACGCAAACCCAAAACAGCTGGGGCAGATGCAAGCACTTTGATGGAAGCTATCAAATATCCTGCTGCAAAGTTTAACATTGAGCTATTGCTTCTAGAGAATGACAACAGCAGGTTTTGTACTATTATTAGAAGTATTTTTAAATTCAAAATTACGAAAGAAATATGTGTAGGAATACATATATGTGTGTGTGGTCTATACCTTTAGACATTTAAAGATAGTTACATTTTACAGGCATGAGTAAGTACTTCTTAAAAATTTTTGAGAATAAAATATGGTGAACAGAAACAGAAAGATGCTATAAAATATCCTGTGATAAAGCTTAATAATTAAGTTCCTTTAGAATAAGATCAAAGGGGCAGCACAAATGATATTGCAGGACTTAAGATCACTTTTCATCTACAAATTGTGTGAGATTCTTGCTTTTTTAAACAGTTACTATGCATAAACTTTTTGACAGGGAAAGTCTTTTATGATGGTTTGCAAATTGCTCTCTGTCCATTTGGTATGCAGTAACTTTGATATTTCTGCCTTGTACCTGATTTAGTGAACTTTTCTAGACAAACTTGAAAATGTCTGTTAATGTCCTGGAAAATGCCTGGAAACGCAAACAAACATTCAGTAGCAGAAAGGTGTCATGTCTCAGAAACTACTACAAGAACAAGGAGTTATTAAATTTGCTATAATTCATTGGATTCAGTTTGTGCAACTTCCAAAGAAGAAATGTCATGAAGAAAACTTTGTGGTGGCATATGCCATGCAGTACTAATGTAAGCCAATAAAGTATGTGTAAAGGATTATTTCTGTAAACAATTTTTTTTTCCCAAACCCAAATAACTATTTTCAAGCTTGACTTCCCATTCTATGTGACTCTCAGATTTCAAAATTTTATATAAATCAAATATTGTCTGCATTTATTTTTATTGCACTTTATGGTATAATGCATCATCATAAGATAATCTATTTACAATATTAAATGCTGTTAATTGGTATAAAATCAAGCAACATATGAAAATATGGTGCTGGAACCAAATCATTGATGTTTTCTAGTTCCCAGACTGATGTTTTTCTTGAGCCTATGGTGTCAGAAGTTGGGTTTTTTTTTAATTTATATAACTGGCCTTAAATTATCCTGTTATCAAAAACCAGCAGGTATACACATGAACACACACATGCGCACACACCTGTGAATATATATGTGAGCTATCATTTCTGAATTGAATGAAAAAGGGGGTTGAACTGGTAGAAGTAAATAAAAAAGCATGTATCAATCTTTATTCAAATTTGTCTAAAAATATATGATAAACTAATGAAGAAGAACCTATGAATATTTGATAGGCTTTAAATAATGATCTTGTACTACATCATTCAACTAAGCTCATATTATTACCTTCTCTGTTATAACATCTTTATATAAGATTCAAGCATTTTCCAGGGATACCAGCATTATCAGCCCTTTTTAAGGTTTCCTTTTCTGTGCCATTAGATTAAGACTAAGTCTAGGACTTGTTAGTCCCCTTGCTTTTTGTTGTAATTTGTCACTGAAAATAAACAGTTTGACATTACAAAATCCTTAAAAAAATTGCTTGCAAGTTAAATTGATCTAGACTTGTTTCCCTATCTTCAGTGTGGCACACTGTTTACTTTAAGTCCATTTCTGCTATTCACTAGTGTAGGCAGGAACCGACAGCTCTGCAAACAGTCAGAGGCTGCTAATCAACTCTGCCTAACAACTGATATTAGTTAGGGAACTAGTGGATTAGGACAGTGTATTTGCAAAATGTCAGATCTCTTTGTTTTGAGGCAACAAGAGCTACTTCTGAGGGGGATTAAAGATCAATTGAGGTCTTGTGAGGGAAAAGAAACAGATAATTTGGTTAGGATTCTGCATTAGAAACATAGAGCAAAATATAATACAATCAGCACCATCTCAAAGATTCTCAAGCCAAGCAAAAAAACCCCAAACTTTGCTTAAGCCAAAAGAGCCAGGGATATACCCCATCGGAGTACACCAGGAAGGGATTTGGATCACAGAGTCTCTGTGCTTATGTGAAGTAGAAAATTGATTTAATCTCACTTTATAAACAAATTTGAATGTTATTATTTTAGTAAAGGCAAACAGGGCACATGCACTTCTCACAGAGAATGAATAGTGTCTATTTTAGAGTAAAAAAGTGTTTTGTATATACAAACCAGATTATCTGTTAATTTTTTAAAAGACCAATCAGATAGATAACTAAACTGCACACAACACATGTTTTACACTCCATACTGAGAAGAAGTCTGGGGTATAGCTACTAAGTGTGCATGTGAGGGAATTGTGCTGAATTTACGGACAGAGGAACCTGGAGCAGCAAAGGCAGAGGCGAGTCCCGGCAGCTGGCTGACCAGGTGCAACAGAGTCACTCCCATCCTTATGTTCAACTCACACTGATCACACACAGCATCCTAAAGGAGATCCCCTTCTCTCCCAAAGGAAAGAGATTTCCCAGGGTCAAGTGGGTATATAATGAGACAGGATTAAGTTCTCAGACCAAAAGCAGATCTTTAGACTTGAACAGGAAATATTTCAGCCTTCTCACATGAGCTGTTGCTGACCTCACTTACAGAAGTGCTGCCTTTGGAATGGCTGTTTTCTGCTCAACATTCAAAGGTAGTCCTAATAGCAAGGCATCTAATTTTTAAGGCTGGTGAATCTTGTCACTACTGTCCATTGCCTAGTTGTATGGGTCCTAGGTGACTGCTTGCACTCTCAGTACATGGTTGTACCTGCTTGCTCTTGGGAGAAAGTAAAAATGAGTATGAAAGTCAGCAAAAATTAGACATTTCAGCAAATTCTTCCTGTCTGTCTGGCATGAGTGAGATCTCAGCTGAGTTGTTGGCTTGGTTTTGGACCTCACTGTTTAAAAAAGGATTTGAACCTGTGTGACAAAGTCTGGAAGATAGTTAATGTGGCCAGAAATCTAGAAAACAACTGCTTGTGAGAGAAGCCGGAGGAATTCAGCTAGTTTAATCTGGAGAACGGAAATCTAAAGGGAGACAAAATAACAGCCTTCGAATCTGTGGAAGATTATGGCAGAAAATAATAAATGAACTGTTCTCCAAGGGGAGGGAAAAAAAGAAATAGGCTAAATTACATTGAAGAAGATCTAACTTAGACACTTGGAAAAACTTTCCAACCTTGAAGCTGTTTAATCAAGGTAACTGATTGCTCTGGCAGGATGTGAAATCTCTATCCTTAGATGCTTTTAAGAACAGGTTAGATAAACATCTGTCAGAAAACGTTTAGATATAGTGACCCTCTCTTCAGGAGGGAATTTCCACAGATGAATTCCTAAAGTGTTTGAGAAGTTTTTTAGCCTCATTTTCCTTGACTTTAACATATCTCAAAATTGTATGTTTAATGAATTTACGAAGTCATTGACAGAGAAGTGCACATCATCCAGTCATTAATGTTGCATTATTCTTTAGAGCGGGTTTGCTATTTTCCTGTTTTATGTCCAAATAATGCTTGTATTGCTTAACAAATACTACCTTTAAGAGATGCATAGCAGTGCTGCACATAACTGTAAGACAGAGCAGGACCTTGCTATTATTATTTATGAACAATAATACCTAATGTATTACACAGTTGTTTCATTTTGGCAGAAGGAAAGGATTCCATTTACAACTTAAAATTAGCATTAATCCAAGAAATAGAGTAGCTGAAATTTAAACAATATGCTAGCTTTTAAGAATAAGTTAAATATTTGTCATTTTTATAGTTATAATCCTACATGTTCCAGTCATTTCTGCAATAAAATCTTGGAATACCTGCCTTATAAAGATATTCTAGTTAATTTATATTCTTCTTAAATGTATGATTATTTTAGGAGGTTGGATTAAGAAGGAATACTTTCCTTTTTTGATTAATGTTAACTCAGAACACATACAAAGCCATTTATCAACAGATGCTTTTTGACACCTGATAAAGTCTGTTCATTCAGATAGGTTTTTTTAAAGCATGCTTGTATAAACATTCTCTAATGTATAAAATATGTCAGTTCTGCACAGCTTTGAAAGTGAAAAAGGTATTTTATTCAGCAGATGAGAAATGGTTTATTTTCCCAAAAGAACATGGCTATGTAATTTATGTTATTTATAGAGAACAATGCTGCAGCTCCGTGTTCCAGTATTCAGAAGAAAAAGGAAGAAGATAAAGGATATAGGGGTGTCTTTTTGATGCTCAACAGAGTTCACAAAACATGCATATGTGTGTGTGTGTATATATATATGAAATTTAAACAGAGCTTTGTCAGTAAGTTGTTCTTGTAAAAGTATACTACAAAAAAATTTTCACCAGTGAAGAAAGCAAAAGACAAACTTATCCTTCATACAGTAGCAGGTCTATTACTCTCTTTATAATAAATGTTCCATATAGTAAATCCCATAGATATTTTTCTTAAATGCTGTTGTATTAATCACTTAAAATAAGCCAGTCAGAGTGATTTCAGAATGGTCTGTGGGCCTAAAACCATGAGGGAGGACAGATGTTTATAATCACCAGTGCTTCTTCATATTAATTTTTTCCAAATGTTTCTTTGAAGCAGGTACCTAAGACTCTGTTTGGTTTTAATTAAGGGAAATTCAAGCTCAAATGATGTTCCAGATTTTACGAAACACTTCCATTAGAAGGCTCCACTGACAGGAAGTTTGTAGGGTCTAGAAAAATGGCAGTTCTGTAGGGAAACCCGCAACATTCAACAGCGACAATGCCAGTTAGGTTAAGGTTGAGCAGTGCTTCCTTTGGAAAGTGAAAAAATGTTGGGGAATTTCTTGTGCCAGGTGTGCGTAGGAATATGAGTAGCTGAGACTGTGTGGTACTGGTGGCAAAGTACTTACTTGTTACAGCTTTCCAGGATTAATTTTTATAGTCATCAGAACGTCTACCCTGATTTTTCAGAAATTTCTCTTCTGAACCGGGAGAAGTGAAAAATCCAAAACAAAACCAAAAACCAAAACCAACAAACAAGACCAACCAAAAAACCAACACCAAAATTTTCTGTGCAGAAATAAAAAGAAATACAAAACTATGAAGTCTGCAAAAATAAATTGAAACATGATGAAGATTTTTATGTCAGTTTAGATTTAAAATGAATTATAATTATTTTGACATGAATTGTAGTTGAAAAAGACATAACCATTATTATATCTGAACACAAGACCTTGTCTTTTTTTTTTTTAATTTCTTTTTAGATGAAAAACAAATCCAGACCTATCACTTTAAAGTGAACTCAAATTAATAAATAGATATTAAAAAGATAACATTCTTAGTAATTTGTGTTTTACTTTTGTAGAGAATACATCACATTAAAAACTAAGGCCTGAAGTAGATATCGATGTAACTTTCATATTAATAGCTGAAAGTTAACTAGCAACTGTTAAATATTTGGGTAGGTAAAACCAATGGATCCATGATTATATTTATTTGTGGCAGAGCAGTATTATCCAGCGAAAAAATGATGTTTCAAAAAACCCCCACTAAGCAGATAAAATGGGTGCATTTTATTCTAAGACAAAAATGCATGTTCAAGAGTTGTGAAATATCAGTAACTACTCATACTGTCCTTTTACTTAATGCAGTGGAGTGTGATGAGATTACTTCAGTGATGCACATGACAGACATACAGCAGAGAATTCTGTGAGGGACCTTTCTGACAGGAGCCCTAAGCTGGTGCATATCTGGTGCCAAGAGCTAGCCTAGGGCTGGCTTCCTTCTATCAGGTGATTTCAGGTCTTAACATTACTCTATATGTCCAACACTCTTGCTTTAATTTGCAAAATATGCCTGTATATCTCAGCCACTCTGTTTTCAAAATCTGTAGCAGAAGTGAAAGTTTGCACTGATCTACAGTTTATGTGATTACAGGCACCAACATCCACAATAATTAAATTATTCTACTAATGTAAAAAATGACAATCACATGTAAGGAATGGGAAGTGACAATTCAGAACACCCTTTCTACTCCATTTTGGTGCTTGACAGCACTTTTTATGTCACTACACATACAATTTTTACAGAAGACTTATATAAGTAACCTCATAAGTAAGTCAGGCTACAGTGTGAGCAAGGGCTGCTTCAAGGCATATAATGATTAGTCCAACACATCACCAGTCAGCGTGAAACTCTGTTGTATTTAATTACTGGATGGAGGAAATTGGGACAAAGAAGAGAAAGAATTAAAAAATATTATAGATGTGTGTGTGTGTGTATATGTTTCTATACATATATATTAAATAGACCTGCTGTCCTGTTTGTCTTGAAAAATGTTCTGCATGTTTTTCTATAGGGAAGTTATAGAAAATCTCAATTATGCTATAGCTATCTACTAAAAATTTATCTTTCTTTTGGAAACACCCATATCATGAAATGGTAAAAATATTATTTTAAGATAATTTAAAATGTTATTAAATATCTATATGAACGTGATTTACTTGATAAGACCATAGATATTTCAATGATTTTTTCCATTGTTTCTTTTTATAAGAACTTAGGTTATCTAATTTTATTTGAATTAACCTTGAATGACGGTTATTTTAACCTTAAATAATGGGTATGAACTGAATAATCAAGTAAAAATTTGAAGTGAAATTTGAGCTTTTGAAAACAATCAGGTTGAATGCTATTTTAAGTTAAAAACTTATATCAAATAAAGAAAAAGTAGTAAAATTTCCATGCTTAACAAGGTATAGACATTAATATGTTTTTAAGTTTCCCACAGAAGACAGTGCCACTTTTCCTGGTTATGGTCATTCAAATTTGTTTATAAATATATTCTGTGCTTCTTATGCTTACATGGTTAGTTGGCAATATTTCTACTCATCTTAGATAGAGAATTATCTGAGAAAAACAGATTAAATATTTCTTTATTTTAAAAATTCAATAAAAATAATGTATTAATGTATTTGTTATCAGAACTGTATTTCTAATGTGATCCAGTCAATGCTCCAGTTATTTCACATTTGCTTTGCCTTATTTTTATAAAAGTGCCCAGCCTACTGTGTACGTTAGCAAAACTAAACTATATGTGCTCTTTTTTTTTAATCACTCTTACATATCTGAAAACCTCGTAATAAGAAAGGTGTTAGTAATAACTAAAAGAAACAGGGTATATAGACAAATTATTTTGACAACCTACCCAGATTAAATATTGTAATGCAATGCAAGAAAAATGCTCATACTTTATAAGGACACTGTTCTCACAACCAGTGCACAGCTCAGAAAATTTAGATCATGATGACTTAACATGAGAGGAACATAAATGCAGTACATTTCCTCTACAGTCACTTGGAATCAGTCTAAGGATTGAAAATTTTTGTGATGTATATAACTTGAGATCACAATATATAAAAAATTAAGAATCTCCTCAGGCCAAATTAAATGTCTTAAAATAGCAATTTTTTTTTTTAAATCTTTTCTGACTCTTGTTGGGGTTTTGACATCTCAGCCACGGTGGTTTTAACTATTACTTTTGATGGGTCTTTGTGGGGAATTGATTTATTTTGGTGATTATTTTATTTGTTTTCAGTTTTTTTTCTGAATGTTCTTTGTTTCTAAAATATGCTTTCACTGATAATCATTTTAGTATCATCCTAGTAATTATATCTCTTAGGCAAAATAATTTTAGTTGTTAATTTTCATCTCTGTTTCAGAAGAGCTCTGCCGTAATGCTTCCATATACAATAATGTCCTCTCTTTTCAAAATCTAATAGCCCAAAAAAAGGAATAGTTTTGGTGTGGGTGTTTAGGCGTATAGGCAGAGCCAAAATAAGACGCAGGTAGAGAAAACCTCAGCTTCAGTTCCATTTAACTTTTAAAAAAATCCCTGTGAAGTTGTTTTCAAGTGTACTCCCAAAATGTGTTGTAGGATGTTAAAATGCTCAGTTCTGCTACAGCACAATTTTCAGTAAAATTGTATCATTATACAGCAACATGTGTCAGATTTTATTAAGTGTCATATTTATCAGATCCAACACGTTTACATGTTAAAAGTTTGGGTGATGGTAAGATACTGATATTTTTAAAAGTTTACAAGTTTTTTCTGACAGTTTTGCTTTCACATTAAAATTATGCTACTACCTGACACTAGCCTAGGAAAAAAAGAGGACATTAAAAAAAAACCAAACCAAAATGACAAAAACCAAAACCAAAGCAAACCAAACCAAACCAATAAACCACACCCCCGCCCCCCGCCCCTCAAATATTAGGTGTCTTGCTTACTCAACACAAGAACAAGACAGAAATGGGGTATTTTTTTCCAGGTGTACCAAACTTATGGTTAAACAACAGTATGTACTCCTTAATGAAAAAGTCAGGTAAGGTATTAAGAAATTAAGTTAAGAAAGCAAGTTATATATGAGTTAAAATTGGTCCAAAATATTCCATAATATCCCATTAAAATGTTTTATGAATACTAGATTTCATGCCTCTTCTCATCCCTCCAAATATCTCAAGTGTTGCTTTACCACAGGAAATGTTAGATAGAAACTCTCAATTTTAAAAGGGCAAATTTCCACCTATGAAAATGTGGATATTTCATGAATATTGTACCTTCGTGTTAATATAATACAGTAAAGATGAAAATGCAGTGCTTTCTGCAGTGATTGATTTTATCTCTAGGAATGTAATAGCAATCTGTTTATTTAATCAGGACTCTTATTGTGGTACTTGAACCACATGTGTCCTAATTTGATATAAAAATGTCAGGATATCCATATGAACTTATTCTAAACTAGTTAAACTCAATGCATTCCAAGCATGTAAGATACAACATATGGATTTCTGTTCTCTAACCTTATGAACATTTGCACATGTTCAGGAAAGCCCACTGGATAAAATTTATGTATTGCTAATGATTTTTATTGGCCCCATGGCCCAAAGTGGTGGCAAAATGCCCAGGACATTGAAAGAACCCTGTTTTACTTAGTAGTCAGAATGCAGAGAGCCATAAAAAAAGAAATGGCTTGATGGAAGTCCAAATGCTTTCTAACTGGCAGAACTGATATTGCTTGTGCCATGCAGACTTTTGTTGTCAGATCTCTAAAGCATTTTTTTGGGCGTTAGGGGAGACAACATACCTCAACATATCAAACAATGGTGTAAAGACGGACTGATGTTATTGACCTTAAATTTTCCCACCATTTCTTCGAGGACCTGATGAGGAAATTCCACATAAGCATAAATTGAGAGGGAACTAGAAAAGCACTAGCTTCACTGTGTCTTTTCCTTTGTGTTAAATCATTTGGAAATCTCTCTGTTGTAGCTCAGTATTTTAAGGATGTTGTTAAAATTTTGGGGGGCAGATATGGCTTAACTATTTAAATTGAGGAGATGTAGCTTTCCACACCATAGTCACCTGTGGCTGATCCTGAGGATGCTAATGCAGATGTTTGTTCAAAAGTTAATACTGCTTCAAAAAGCACTAAAGTTTGCATATTCCTTTCTGCAGATAAAACTTTGCAGCTGAGAGGAAGGAGTCAACAAATGACAGGCTGTTTTCCTTAATAGCTCTGCTGACAGAGGATTGAGTACAGTAGCTATGCAGAAGCACCGGGGAACCTTTCTGGTCTCTAAAACCCCATAAATATGAAAGGGTGGTCATCCTTTCCCATTTGCCTGGATTCTATTCTCAATCTTGATGAAAAATTTTCCTGGCCTTCCACTGCAGTACTGGGAGACTGGTAGGAGAGTTTCTCTTGTGAGCAGTAAGTAAATGCCAAGGATAAAACCCCAAGAGAAGCGACAATTTAAAATTTGTGTAGTCAAAAGACCAAGAAAGCTATTGACATTTAACAAGGCGCAATAACAGAAAACAGGATGAAATATAAACTCTACAGAAAAATCTTTAAAATTATTGAAATCATCCAGACTGAAGCCAGTTTGTGTTATTTAAAAGAGGACTTTTCATTCTGTGTAGGTGAATACAAATAACTTGATGTAAAGACTGAGACCAAAAATCTTATTTCTTTGCTAAGTACTTTGAAGTCTTTTGAAGTGGTACATTCCAAAAGACATCCACATACAAATTTATGTGCAATGCTGAGTTTTGGGGGTTTTTTAATGGAGTTTTTTAAAATAATGACTAAGCTTTCATTTGTGTTGACATAAACACAAAGAACTAATCAAAGTCCAAAATCTATTTTACATACCCTAAATTCTTTTGTATGTGAGATTGAGTTCTTGTCTACTGGAATCAATTCTAAGAGTAAAGCTCTCTATCTTTTTAATTTTTTTTTCTCTACCTCTTTTTAACTTTACAGTTATACAGAACTATTTTCACTTCTGCTATCTGTCTGAAGTGAACCTGAAAATTGAAAAACCTATATGCACCTTCAACTTTCTCTGTATTTACTATCCCATAATCCACAGAAACATAGCATTAATTCCTACTATACTTCCACTGAGATTTGTAAAGACTGGCCACAAAAACCAGGGGATTGTTGCATTCATAAACATTCCATGTACCTCCTTGAAATGTTTTGTGAAGCCATTTCCAAGGTCCTAGTATCAAAAGCACTCTAAGTAAAAAGGAATATAAGGCAAAAAGGTACTTTAAATAAATTTAATTCATAGATGAAATCTAAATATAAATTCTTGAAACTTATTACTTGAAATTATTAGTAAATCTGATGGTAGTATCTCAGATGGTAATAGCTTTGCCTTCTAAAATTTTGGCACAGACAGATTATTTGCCTGTGTTGATTACTTTGGATTATGCTATCCTGAATTCATATTACATTTTTGTAACTTCCCAAAAATGATCCACAAAGTCGATAGACTTAAATTTATCTATATATGCATAAACTGGGATTCAGCCTTACTGATTTTGAAAACTTGACAGGTAGATCAAGAGTTATGTTGGATACAAACATTATTTTTCTCTGAGGGTGCATCAGCTCCTCAGTGTAAAGTGGGTTCAAGGAACCTCCACTCAGAATGCCTTTTAGGAAAAAGATAAAAATCTAAATGTATATATTAAATTTATAATTATCAATTATTTGCTATTTATCCAATTTTCACACTCCTTATGTTTTTTTCTGTTATTTCATTATGTTAAACAAAACATTAGTAAAAAAAAATCGCTCATCTTTGGAAATTGTTTGCATAACTGTGCCTTTTCCCTTTTCCCCCACCACCAAATCTAGACTTCCAGGTTTAAACAGCAAATATGAAGCAAAAATGCAAAATACTTTTTATTAGAAAATTATGCCACTCCTTGTGACTAAAAATGTAAAACTCTTCATAATATATTAAAATTGGTAAGAAATAATTGGGAAGATTTTGGAGATTTGGAGAAGGTATAACTAAATCTCCTGAAATCTGCACTATTTACAGTCGGACTAATAAAAAAAGAATGACACGATGCAAGGTGACAATTATTACTTATATAAGTATTAGTACCGTAATAAAAATCATTCTAAGTAGAGGCAAATCATTTGCAAAATCTGCAAGGGATTTTTTGTTTCATTGGACTACAAGAATGAGAAAAGGATGAAAAATAAGGTGGCATCTGAACTATTTATATACCTCTAAGAAAAAGTTGAAATTGGTAATTCAGGATGGCTTTTGGCATCAAATAATGGGAAAGAACAGGGAAAGACTCATTCTTACTTCACGCTGGTTCTACAGTATAATGTTAAAGAAACTGGAACTTCATGGACTTAAAATTTGTTCTTGTTTTTTAGCATTGCAAGTGAAATTAAAAAAAAATTCTTTAATAATATTTCTGTGTTTTTTATTGCAGATGTTGCATTCTGCAATAAATCTGTGAGCATACTCTGCTGAGCCCTTAATACTCTATAAAGAGTTAAGAGCAAGAGAAACAACTCATATGATCAACTTTTAAAAATATATCAGGATAAAATGAACTCTAGCTAAAATTTCTTCTTTTAACTCTTAATATATAAAATAATCTAAAGATTAGTATCTCGGGGTTTTCAATAACTACATAATGGTGATTTCAAAACTCATAATTCTCAACATTTCTAGGCTAAATTCTTCATTAAGAAACAGAATGAAAATAATTATGCATCTAAAAAGCTCACAAAAGTAATCTGTGCATTATTATGAAACTGAGTTAAAAAATAATTTTTTACAGCTTAAAGAAAAATCATAGAAACTATTTTTTTAAATAATTAAGTTTAGCTCAGCACCATTTCACTCAACAACTTTGGTGAAAGGAAGGAGTGGAAGAAGGATGATCAACATTATCTCAGAAAATTTATTTCCTTAGAAGGCTCTATTAAAAAGCCATGTTCAGGTGGCTTCCCACCTGTCCAAACATTAATTCTGGCAAATTAAACTGAAAGAAAGATATGAATGATCAAAAGGGTTCTTGAGAGTAAAGACAGGTCTTTAACTGAAGTTATAGTTTATTTTATGAGCTTCAACTATAATTACAATATGAAAAATAATAAAAAATATCCCCCTAAGATGTAAGAATTCCCTTATTGGCAGCCTTTACAAAGACACCATTTTAATGTGAGCTTAAAACAAAGATCACACCCAGTGACAAGGGGAGTCTTATTTTGCTCTTCAAATATGCTGTAAGGGTTCTTAGAGCCATGAGTCAGGAAATTACTTCCATTTTTAGCATGACTCTTTTTTTCTAGATTATAATTATGGCTGGTTTGACTCCTATCTGCTTTTATTTTATGTCCATTCTGACATAATTACTTCATATGTTTCTAGACAATTTTCCTACTTACTCTCTCTGATCTTTTCCAAATAATTAAAAAAAAAGGTTGTTTCTTTTTTTTTCTCCTGTTTTTTTCAAGAAAGAAAAAAAAAGGTCTTTGCTGAACTACATCTCTAGCCAAGTCACCTGTGAAAATGTTTTCCTTTCTCCCACCACTAGCCTTTTTCTTTTTTTTTTAACCAGGTCTTTTATCTAACTGTGATGCAATTTCTGGCAGCTTAGCAACAAGATCTTCCCTGCACTTTTATTCACAGCACAAATGGTCACAGATAGACAGAGTGAAGAAAACAGGCACAGCATTTATTCCCGTGCAAAAGTGTGTTCTTGAGAATTGGAAAAGATCACTTCACTTTGCCTGTGAGATTTAGAAGCGTAAAGCAGCCATGAACTGCGTATAACTTGAGGAAATTTGTCATCTTGCTTCAGGATATCAAGTTATTCAAGAGCTAAAATGTTTAAAGCAAACTTTCTGTCTTTCAATATTAGGAGGTATACAATCTATATACTATATATTACATAGTATTTTTAGCAGTAGTGCTGAACAAATTTATCTGAAGGATAGACAGCAATTTTTTTATAAGTCCTTTTTTTCAGTTTTCTGTTTTTTTTTTTTTTAATTCTGAAAGGAGATGGAGCCTTGCATCTTCTGCTGATTAAAGGGGGAAAAATAATAACTATCAAGTTGTTTCTAATTAGAAACACGGCACCTAATGATTGTTTCTAGCTAGCCAATTACTGACATAACCATGGCTTTGGAAGTGTTGGCACAACAGCTCTGGAATTCACATGTCAGCTGCTGTTAGCTGAACTCTTCTCTTGCATGATTGAAGCAGATGGCAACTTCTTTGAGCTGAAGGAAGACAGGATAAAAACCTCCTCATACATTTTCTCAGGCATTGAAAATTCTTGAGTAGATTCTCAAGAATCTACTAGGCAATCTGTGAAGTCTAGGCAAACTGTAAAAAAAGCTGTGTTCAACTGACAGCCTAGAGGGACTCAGCACTTAAGATAGAGACTATTTTGAATCCAGAGGTCTGTTAAATGTGGAATATTAGTGTACTCTGTACTGATGATAAACATCAGTAGAAGCGTAGCTGGCAACCTGTTATACATGTTGGATGTCCCTGCAAGTCACCTTTAAACTGCTGATATAACATTTTGAACAATATCATCTGAAATTTGTATTCGGTACTGCTGACTAATTTTACCTACATTTGTTAACAGGAATATTCTGTATATCCATGCCTATTAAGCTGAGAGCCCTGATAAAACTGGTATCTCCGTCATTACACGCTTGTCTAGCTACCTGCAGCAGAGCTTTCTATATTGTAGAGGATTTTTGCCAAGATAATGTCAAACAGTCAGATGATGACCAGGCATGGAAGTAACAATTTGCTAGTGCTTCTTGACATTGTCTGCTCAGAATACATACAGAATCAGACTTGGACTATAAAATAAGGAGCTATCAAATATAAGGAAACTAAATCACCCTAGGATAGTTCAATTCTCAAGTTTTGAAAAAAAATAGGTAGATACTCCTTTCACTTTAATGAAGATCTTCCTGGGATCACTGGTTTGACAAGCTTTTCTTTAAAAGGTCACCTGTTCAAGCTGCTTTCCACATTCTCTAATAGCTTTACTACTGATGCAACACAAGCAGGCAGTTGACCAACCATGGTGACATAAAAGGAACTCCTGCTCACACAAAAATCACATATTGATGTAATATAGTTTTAAAGAAAGGTGGTTTTAATTAAGAATTCTCTTTATACAGGAGGCTTTTTTTTTTTTTAGATTTATATCCTGTAGACTCTGATGACAACTCAGTAACGGCTGTGCCAGACCCCTATATTATTAAGATTTAATATGGCAAAATTTCCAGAAATGTGTTTTTTGAAATATTATATAAAGCTGAATATCATCGACAGTTTTTTATGAGTTTGAATTCAAAGAATTATACATAGAATGCAAAAAGAAAAAGGAAAAAAAGAATAAAAATAAGAAAGCAGACAATTTAGTTAACTAGTCTCTACTTACAGCAGATATATGGCTACTATACCATACTCCTACTATAGAAGCAGATTACTTATTTTTAAAC
This sequence comes from Atrichornis clamosus, assembly GCA_013400975.1. Lineage (NCBI taxonomy): Eukaryota > Metazoa > Chordata > Aves > Passeriformes > Menuridae > Atrichornis > Atrichornis clamosus. Next base: position 166,502 of record WBMZ01008997.1, read on the forward strand.
CTTTTGAAGCTTGTGGGTTTGGAGTTAAAAATAGAATGAATTTAATTTGACTGCATGTGTATTAAGTTGTAAATGCTAGAAGTTCTGCCTTGAAATAGCACCTAAAGCATTGGTACTTATAAAACTACACTAAGGTGAATGGTTATAGGTTCCCAAATACTCAGAATTTAGCAACTCAACAACAGCTCAACAAATTAAAAGCTTGTTTCTTCCCCAAATCAATATGTTTAACTCTTCTAAAATGTCATATATATTTTGATACTCTAAGAAAATAAATTTACATTAAAATCAATAAATATGTGCCCTAAGCACAAGTTTTATGTGGGTAGTTTCATTTGATGGAGTATATTGAGAGTATTTTGCATTTCAACTTAAAGCTGCCTAAGGCCAATCACTAAAGGAGTACATGACTCTTTTTATTTTTTAAGTGCGTAAAATTTCAGATTAAGTCCATCATTGCAGTAAGTCTTTAACTAGCTGTCCAAGGATGACCTTTAATTTTCTTATATGAAATAACTATGTATATATATATGTGGACGTATATGTGTGTTGTGTTTGTGGTTTCTATATCCAAACCCTTCTACATCTGCACAGAGATCAAAGCAAAACTGTAGAATGCATTTATATTTTGGAGCAACAGTACTAAAATATTTTGAATAGCATAATCCCAAAATATGTGCAATAGGTAAGTATGGTGCATAAATTTGCAAAGATAACAGCCTGATTTAAGAGAAAATTACCAAAGATGCTGTGTCTGTGCAACGTGAACTAGTGCAATATCAAATTCTTAGTTCTTTCTTTAAAATAAATAATTTCAACAAGTAGCTCTTATCAAATGATATTATTTATTTTAAACCAGAGTATTAAGAGATCTGAACAGCTCATGGAATTATCTACTTGTTTAAGACTCTCCAGACTCTTGAAAATATTCTGTGACTGTGCATTTACCTGAATTTAGCATTACATGTAGCACTAGCAGCATCCAGGTGTAGGCACTGAAAGAAGGCGTAGACGGCTGGCTGCTTTGTGCAGCCGCTATTCTCCTGGACCTGAGAGGAGTGAGACAGTCAGGAGCTGAACGGTGGAAAATAGCTGAAATTAAGATTTTAACTTAATCTTCCATACTTGTGTCACTGACTAAGGCTCATTAGATTTAGCGGAAAGAAAGAGGTTACTTGTAAAGGAATATCACAGAATTCTGCATAACATGACAAAACTTTGGTCAGTTGTGACATAGAGCCAGAATCTACTTTTTCAGAACTCATCCTCTAATAGGAAAGTTACAATATATTCTTTATACCTTGTAGGGGGGAATCCTTCTAGTTACTGTTTTCTAAGTAAAGATATATCTTGTGTTTGGAGGTGCCAAAGAACTGCACCAATCTATATGGTTTGGGGTAATTCTCAGGTTTATATCTAACAGTATTTTACATTTGATGTGAGCCTCTGGCAAGAGTCTTGAGAAATGAATGTGATGTGAGGCAGGTAAAGAGTGTTACTACCGCCAAAGAGTTCCCGTTGTTTTACTTGGCCACAGGAAAAGTAAGTACAGCCTGGCCATACAGTGTGTCTAAAAATTTTGATAGGAATTATTTCATAGCAGAAATTTTAAAAATGCAAAGGAAGCATCATGAAATGTTTCACCTTGTATGTATTTTCTTTGGCTGTCACTGTAAAAAGCTACATAAAATACGTTTCATTCATATTTCAGCTGCAGGCAGCAAACACAATAATTGAAAACAAAATCATGGTGATTCATGACATCTTCCCTGATGCATTTCACACCTGCTAACCAAGGTCAGCAATAAATTACAATAACTTAGTACATCAGATATTTGGCATGCAAAGAGTTTTGAAAGCCCTTTCCAGATTTAAGTTTATAGCTTATCTGGGGCTGGCATTACCATACAGTTCAGTGATTTTAACGTAATATGTCTCTGATAGATGTTTGGGTGTGTGTAAATATAGACATCCACATACATACCTTTATATACATGTAAAGAAACACATGTGTGTAAATAGATGCACAAACTATATTTTCTACTTCAGTGACTAACAGCCTGCAAATTAAAAACCTGAAATGCAATCAGCTACTTGGGTCAAAGTTTCTGAGGGAGAGTGGTTAAGAGGAACCTGGTCAAAAACTTTGGGAAAAAAAAAAAAGAAAATAAATATTTCTTTTTATATATAGCTTTATAATGGCAAACTTTCTGAACAAAACAAAAAAAAAATAAACTTTTAAAGATTTTTCACATTTAGAAAAGTAAGAGAAAAATAGAAATAATTCTACATGTTTCTACACAGTTTTTAGCCTCTTTCTTTTCCACATCTCCTTGTAATAAGAGAAACAAAACCGCAAAAAACAAAGCCAAAAAGGGGAGTCAATCCCTTAAAGAAAGTTATGAAGAAACTGTGGACGTTAAGTTTCAAGCATTTGAATTGATAGATTTTTATAAATTTCTATGATTGAAGTTCCATTTCCTTTGACAAATGTATCCCGTCTGTTAGTATTACCCCTCTTTGTATTGAGGGATATGGATCCATAATCAGAATTACATAGAAAGAGTATCAATATTGCCTGTCCTCGTTATTGTGACAGTCTGTTTCCAAGCTCACCTTAATGATTTAGCAGTATTTCTTCCAGCTTTGTTCAGGAGGTAGCATCAGTTCTCTGCAATTGTAATGACTGCATGCAAGGAGTGGCAGTCCATGGCTCAGTGTCCAAATGGAGATCAGTCACACCTGGTGTCCCCTGGCAGGCCCTGCTGGGACTAGTACTGTCCAGTATCGTCATTATTCACGTGGACAGTGGGACTGAGGGCACCCTCAGCACGTCTGCATGTGACACCAAGTTGAGTGGTGCAGCTGATATGCTAGAGGGAAGACATGGCACCCAGAGGGACCACCACAGGCTGGAAAAGGAAAACAAAATGAACTTCAAGAAGGTCAGCAAGGCCGAGTGCAAAGTCCCACACCTGGATTGGGGCAACCTTCAGTGTCAATAAAGACTGAGTGGTGAATGGATTGAGAGCAGACCTGCAGAGACTTGGGGATATCAGTAGGTGAAAAGTTAAATATGAGCCAGCAGTGCCCACTTACAATCCAGAGAGACAATCATATTCTAAGTGGCAAAAGAGAAAACACGGGCAACAGGTCAAGCAAGGTGATTTTTCTCCTCCACTACTCTCATGAGATCCCACCTGGAGTGTGTTTCAACTGTGTCCAGCTCTGGGATCCCCAGCACAAAAAGACGTGGACCTGTTGGAGTTGCTCCAGAGGAGGGCCAAGAAAATGATCAGAGGGCTGAACACCTTTCCTATGAGGAAAGGCTGAGACCATTGAAGTCGTTCAGACTGAAGAAGAGAAGCACCAGGCAGTCCTTATTGTGGCCTATCAATATATAAAGGGATCTTTTGAGAAAGGCAGAGAGACATTTTACTGAGGCTTGTAGTGACAGGAAAAGGGGCAATGTTTTTAAACTGAAAGAGAGTAGATTTAGATTGGACATAAACAGGAAATTTTTTTTATTATGTAAGTGAGGATGCAATGGAATAGGTTGCCCAGGGACCCATGATTGGAAGTGTTGTGGATACCCAGTCACTGCAAGTCTTGAAGATTTGTCCTTGAACTTGTGGAAGATGACACTGCCCATAGCAGAGGATGGATTCAGGGAACTTTGGAAAGGCTTTCCCACCCAAACAACACTATGGTTATATGATTCTATGATTCTATATGTGTTTGTGTCTATACAAAAGAGCCACCAATTTTATTAATAAGGAAACATGTTTAGAATTATAGTATAAATATCATAAATAGCATTTTTCATTATGTAACATCTTCCAGAAAATCTTTGCAATACTATTAGTCTTAGTACATTTTAAATTGGTGTAAATATTTTAGTTCAGCTGTTTATTACTATTAATTTTATTTCTAGTTTATATTTCTTTTTTTTGTATTAGTTTTTAAATATACTCCCAAATATTTTTCTATTTTTTGCCTTATACTCATGTCTCCGTTACCATAATACACTATAACTTTACATGAATAAGGTAACTCTGATGTCATTTTGCCTTGAAGAAGATTATAATACCATAAATTGTACCTTTGAAAGCTTACAAATTACATCAAAGCTCTTGAAGAAATCTTTTATACATTCAGAAAGCTCACTTCAGTACTCCAGAGTGCTTGTACAAGTTTTTTGAAGGAGTTTAGTTGAGACATGTTAGAAAAAAAACGGAAAAATCTGTCTAGTGAAATAAATCTTGAAGAAAAGCCCTCCTATGCGTGCAAATGGCTTTATTTAGTGATCTGACTACTAATAATTGAAATTTTGCCACTAGCAAGATTTAGCCTATAAAACTGGTATCCATCTGTCCTCTCTTCCCCAGCTTTAAAACCCTGACATTTTCACTGTTCTAAATACTGGGTTTGATTTATACAGTCTAATGGTAGACAGGGATTCTTCTCTGTCTCCTTTTAATTCTCTGCAAGCATCATTTCACTTCTCACTCTCACCTAGAGAACACAGAAATACTTCATCTGAAAATCCTCTAAAGTGTGCATAGCTGTCAACCCACCCTATGGGCACAGAACAAAAGCTGAGGATTTGTAGAGTCTTTTAGTGTTGTAACTTCACTGCTCTCCCAGGTGAATTTTGCAAATAGTGTAGAGTGTAGAGAGTAAGAGGCTGACAGCTTTTTAGCACAGCTGAAATCTCTGGCAAACACATTTGCTGAACTTTCAGTTTTCAACTAAATGCTTTGTCATCTCATAATAAGGACAAATTTAGTCTAATTTTCAAACTTGTCTCTTCAGGAGGTCTCTAAGAATTCTGCTGTGTGGTTTACTGTGAAATTTTATTTAGAATTATTGTTACTGAGCACAGAAGACTGAGGAAGCCAAAGCTGAGGTTTTTCCTTATGTATTTCCAGCGTATGTTAGAGGAGACAACCACAGACAAGTGTTTAAGTGCTGTAAGTATGCTCTAAGGCTCATCAGTGTTACTGTTACACAGCATAAATGACTTAGGTTTAATGAATTTAAGATATGCACAGTCACAAACTGAGAGATCTATGGCATCACTCAGCATTCCTTTCACCACTCTATGGCAGATACAGAAGCAAATGTGTGACAGAGGAAGTGGAATTAAACACTAATTTGTACGATCTACATAGTGCATTTTATTTTCTTCAATAACTGTGTAGGTGTTTTAATCCTAGTTTTTATTTTGAATAGCTAGTATATATCTGGCCCAGTAATCTATGAATTCTCTTATACTTTTAGTTCTAATGGATTTTTAATTTTTTAAATTTTTTTAAGATAATTTTTTTCCCAGCAGCAAAGTTGATATCAACAAGTAAAGAAAAATATATTGGTAATTTTTTCAGTTATACAGGAAGGAATTTTTTGGTGACTAAACAGTTTTCTGTGTTCACTTTTTTCTCAAAAACTTTGATTTATAGCTAATAAATAGTGTAATGTTTAAAAATTTATGAATTTTAAAATCCAAATGAACATTCATAACTGTCTTCTGTTCATACTTCCTGTTTAGTTATTTGTACAATATGGAATAATGGAAATTTTTTTACAGCTTTTGTTTCTGAGGCGAGTTATTCACTGGTGCCCTAGCATTTGCTAGACGTGGGAACAAGCTAAAATATCTCAAAATTAGAGAAACCCTTTTCCCTGTAATTTATTGAATGTTCATTCCCCCTGCCAAACTATGGGACAGTGAAGACTCCTTTTCTACATCACCATCCTAAAATATTCCTGATTTACTTAATGCATTATGAGATCGATTTACAATCTATTTAAATCTGTGACTCTGCCTACACTAGTGCATCATCACACCTAATCTTGTTTATATTGCTTCTGTCAACAAAGCAGTTCTTACAAAGTTCTAGTCCTGTTGATGCCCCTGGACTTTGCAATTATTTATATCAACTGGAGTAATTTAGAGATGTTAAATGTGTACAATTCCCATATTTATATGTTACTCAGCTCTGATAAAAATATGGGTTTTTAAAAATAGGTTGATCTTTTCTGAATATATAGAAAATCAGCTCAAATATGTTTTTCCATAAATATTTAATATTCATAGAAAAAAAAAAAAGCCCTGTTTGGAAAAGAGCTCTACCATGTCAGGTCATGCTGCATTATTTTCTCCAAAGCTGTAATGTCTGGTTCTATAAGAGCCATGATCAGAATTCTAATAATTGAAAAAATATATATACTGTTTCACTGGTGCTTAGTTACAATATTTAGACCTGAGGTGACAAATTGTTAGGGTTAGTCATGAATAAGACTGTCTTGCGCTGAAATGATTTGATAAACAACATCATTCTGGCAATATTATCTGCTGATGAGATAAATCACCAAAGAACACAAGTTATGATAGTGCGGTCCAGTTATGCTCTACATATAAGAGGTACTGAGATGCTAATGTATTGCATTATGTATATATATCATAGAATCATAGAACATCCTGATTTGGAAGGGATCCATAAGAATCATCAAAGTTCAGTTGCAAGCCCTGCACAAGGCATCCCCAAGAATCATACCACGTGCCGCCTGAAAGCATTATCTAAAAGCTGCTTGAACTCTGTCAGGCTGGTGCTCTGACCACTTTCTTGGGGAGCCTGTTCCAGTACTCAGATACCCTCTGGGTGAAGAACCTGTTCCTGATATCCAAGCTTCATGCCATTACCTCAGCTCCTATCACTGGTCACCAGAAGAAGAGATCGGTGCCTGCCCCTCTATCTCCCCTTGGTGAGGAAGCTGTAGATCATGAAGAGGTCTCCCCTCAGTCTTCTCCAGGCTGAACAGACCAAGGGATCTCAGCTGCTCCTCATACAGCTTCCCCTCAAGGCCCCTCACCATCTTCACTTCCCTCCTTTCAACGCTCTCTAATAATTTAGTGTCTTTCTTACATTTTGGTGCCAAAAACTGCAAACAGCACTAAAGGTGTGACTGTGTGTGGCAACTTGCAGATAGAAAATAAATGACATAGATTGTGGCAGTACAGAGGTGTAAAGGTTTAATTGTTAATAGATATGAAATATTTGAGGTCCACAGATGGTAGTTATTTTCAAAGCACAAAATATTATCATTATTTTATATGTAGAGAACTATTACTCAATCTGATTACATGTATTCACCTGCTTCATGATTTGATAATCAAATACATCTTGAGCTGAAAGATTTGCAGTGCATATGTTAATATAATACAACCTACTGAGCTTGTAAGTTGTATACAAACACTCATGCATTATTCAGAGTTTTTAATAAAATTGCTAGGCAACACAGATGCTTAGTGTAAACTCTAGAAAACCATGGATAGCAATGTAAACAATAAATACTACTGCCTTTAGATTTTCAGGAACAATAAAAGTAAGAGTTTTTATTAGTGTTTTCATCTCAGGAATGTTACTTCCTCTCACAAGAACAACAGGCTTAGTCTGATAGCTTAATGAAAACACAAGGACCCCAGGAAAAGCTGTTAGTACTTCTGCACTGTGTCCTCACAAGTGCTAATCTTCATTAAGGATAAAAGAAGATAAATTTCACTAATTTGAGCCTGGATTCCTCTTGCCAGGCTTCAAATGCCTGAAAGTTAGGAGCCTAATCATATGTGGAAAGAACAAATCTAGTCTGGATAAATTTAATTCTCCCTATTGTCTGTAGAGGAAATGCTTATATTTAGCCATGTGTCACAATCTACTCTTCATAGGAATAGCCAGCAGAAGGGTTTCCTGTCCTTTTCTCCAGTACACATTTCAGTTGTGCACTTCTGCATTTATTTAACACTGTAGGTTTTTAATGGACATTATTACCCATTTCACCTGTCAGTTTAAAAAGTCACCCTGGCAGAGAGGGCAGCTGAATTTTTAGAGGGCTTTGTTGGCACTACATATCATACCTTACAACAGGATATACTTCACATGAAATTCTGTTCAGAGCTTCTCTAGCTCTGTTGAAGGAAACGGTTGAAAAAATTTTTAACTTATTTCACACTTCTACAAACGTAGAACAATTGTAGTTCAGTACCATTTTTCTTATTTTAATGAAGTCATAGTTCAGTGATGAAAGAAATTTCTCAGATTTATTTTTTTATATTATAGTATGAATGCTACGCTTACTTCTATCTCTGCCAAACCAAGTAATAAAGGAAATCCCAAATTTAGACTTTTTCAAGCACACGCAGCAGAGAATCTTTGAAATATTCACCATTTTACAGATTTTTAAAAGTCTCAATAACAAAAGCAACTGCAAACTAATTTTTGCAATAGAGAGTAAATCTGAAATATTCATAAATATCAACAGAAATAATTACACACATATACATATATGTATAAAATATTTTATCTTGAAATAAATTCATTCAGGAAGCCATTTATCTCAAATGTATTTCCTCAGAAAGAGAATAAAAAGATGTAATAGCCATAAACAAGTAAATGGTGAGATATGATATGAATATCAGCATCATTCTTATAACAAGGAAGAAGGAAAACTATCAAAAAGGTGCTCTCGGATTAACTAAACAGCCTTCTTTAAAGTTTTATTTGGCTTCCTTCTTTCTTCTACACTGTTTTTTGATGTTCCTGAAATATCTTCACATGCTTTCTGGCAATTTTCCAAAAGGAAGAGCTTAAGGAATGGATTTCTATTTGTTTCTCTTAAGAGAGTGTGCACACCTTTGATTGCTGGGGCGGGCTCAAGAGAATGGTATTAAGGTGGGAAATGAAGAGCACACATCCTCACAACTCAAAGGACAAATGAACATTTCCACTATTAGCAGTAAATTTAGTGTTCTCTAGAAGCAGCAGGGAATTACAGAAAAACATAATTGTTTAGCTGTGAAGTATCTCAGAATACGGTTATTTTTTCTCGTAGCTGTCAGGAAAGATCTGCAACTCCTGTAGCATTAATTTTACATGATCCAAAAGCAGTCCAACAATGTAAATAGAACATTTATTGACAATAATTCATCAAAAGGTTAAAAGGAATGTATATGTCTAAGGTTCTCTATACGTATAAAACCTGAGATCCTGGTGTGCCAGTTATCCATACCAAGGACCAGATCTCACTACCCCCAATATAGTCTAGGGTCTATATTGGAAAACAACAGTGGAAACTGAACAGCGATATTATGTCAGAATGAATCTGGATGTACAATGATACCTGAGAACTGAAAAGTGGACAGGAGTCCCCTGCTCCACCACTGAAGATGCATTTGTAGGCTATTATTACTTTCTGCTTACCCTTTCCTATGGCTTTCTCCCTACAATTTTGTACACTGTAGTTTTAAATCTCCCATCAACTCACAGAATCAGCATCACAGAATCATCGAATCATGGCATTGCAGAATCATAGAATTGTAGAATGTTAAGGGGTTGAAATGGACCTTAAATATTATCTAGTGCCAATATCCCTGCCATGGGAAAGGACATGTCCCACTAGATCAAGTTTTTCAAGGCCTTATCCAGTCTGGCTTTGAACACTGCCAGGGTTGGGGCATCAACAATGTCCCTGGCAACCTGTTCCAGTGTCTCACCACCCTCACAGTAAAAAATTTCTTCCTAACATCTAACCTAAAATTCCCCTCTTTCCTAAATCCTTTAGGATTCCTAAATCCTTTAGGAAGGGTAGAAAAGTAGAGGGAGACAAGATGGGAAAGCTGCTTGAATTTATTCTGTAAACTATAATTCTGACTTCTTTTTGAGGGTACATACCTCACCTATATAGTGCAGAAAACAGGATTCTCACTAATCTGGGAATTGGAAGGGTCCACAGATGGAATGCAGCACATCCTAACTCCTGAGTCAGAGTTCATGCAGATGTTAAGGAGCTTTCTACACCTTAAAGTAAATAGTGGTTTTTAACTATTACTACATAATTATTATTTGGAGTTTCAAGTATAAAACTTTTTTTTTTTAATATTCACATTTTCAGCTATTCATTGAAATATTTTGTCAATGAATAGATTAAATTATATTGTGTTTCAAGATCTACCTGCAATGCTTTTAATACATTGGATATTCAGTCATGACTGTTTTCCGTATAGGCTGCAAAGGTCTCATAATCTTTGATTTTGCTTCTGTCTTTGAAGAAGGGTAGTTGAGGAAGAAAATACTAGTTTAGAACTGAAGTCTCAGTCCTGTTGGAAGAAACTTAAACAATGACTGACTCAATTTACAGTTGCTGATATTTAGAAATGGAAGGGAAAAGCATTTTCCAGCATTGTTTTGCATATTTTTACTGATTTTTATTGCTTAACTAGCTGGTTTTGACACTGCAGAAATTTTCATTGCTAACAGTCCACCTTAACAAAATTCCTGGAGGTAACTCTGGGGCAGAAAGTTTTGGTCAGAGCTAGGACACTATTAACCAGTGGCTCAATTATCTTCTTTTTTACTGTTGTAAATCAGAAAAGACTGCATTGATTTCCATGGATTTGTACTAACACAGAGTAATTTAAATCCTATAATGTCATTGTAAGAATAAGGCATTTTTTCATTGCCCCATGTGGAACAGCATTAACAAGGAAGAGGGAAAAAAATCTGAATTGTTTAATTGGAAGGGTAAGGCTTCCTAGCAGCAGTGGTCCATTTTATTATTAAGAAAAGAGCCAATCTTAGAGCAAAATTTGAAGTTCTAAACCTGTGCTGCCTTATGTAAACTACTTATTCAGAACATACATTTAAAATTTAATCTAGCAGGCATTGTTAGGAACAAGAGCTGTACTGTACCTGGTTTTGAAAACTGCTGAGTGCCCTCTTTTTCTACACTGAAGTTGAAAATCGCCTTGATGTTCCACGTTTTAACATTCCCTTTACAAGGAGAGTTTAAAGTAGGTCGCAGTGGCAAAGATTTAAAGAAGATTTAAACAGAGTATGTGAATTCCTTAAGGGATCCCAAAATCTTAGAATATGTAAACAACAAAAGACATCCTCTAATCCTCTCCTCTCTATGAATTGGTGAACTCAGTCCTCTACATGACAAAGGTTTATGATAACACAGAAATTTTGCATCCTATTGTCATTCAGTTATTATGATCTGTTTTTATTTTTGTTGACTGACTCACATTTTTACCTCCATCCTATAAAGGCAAGGCTACTGTTTCAGAAGATTTGCATGTTGCCCTTTTTATTGATTTCTTAGAAATGCCTAGTAACTCTGCCTGTGGGAATACTAGGGTCTATATATCACACTGAGTCCCTTTCAATCCCTTCCGTAAGACAACAGGCAGTATAGGAGGTTGGGGTTTGCACTTGGTTGTTTCTTTCTGCTGCTCCTTGCTTCTTATTTATTTTCGTCCACTGCTTTTTGATCCTTAAAATACTCCCCTACCCTGATATTGTTCGCCTGCTGTTGCCCTCCTGGTGGTGTCCCTGCCCCAGCATGGGTCCTCCACAGGCTGTGGTCTCTTAAGGGTGTCCCTGACCTGGTGTGCATTACCCATGGCCACAGTTCCCTTGGAGGTATCTCCTCCATCATTAGGAATCTCTTTCCAAGGTGGTGGCTCCAGCTGTGCCTCTCGTCCTTCATATCTGCAGCTCTTTCTAAATATGTTTGAGTAGAGGCACCATAAGCTCCTCTGCCTGGTTGAAGTTCTGACAGTCAATGATCTCTTTTGGCCTCGTTCACAGCCTTATGGAACTGTCTGGGACTGGCATAAGACAGTTCACTGCCTTCTTCCACACAGCTCACCCTGCTACCAAAACTCTGCCATTTATGCCCAGTATAAGAAAAAACATAATTATAGTGATGCACTACATACCCAGCCCAGAATGGAATATGATGCCTTCCTATACAGGCTGGGCAAATTAGTGAAGGAATATGACTGGTGACAAAATATTTTGAATTTGGTCTCTGTTGAGACCTTGAGGTTATGGACAGACAGGTTATTCATGAAATAAACAGATTGCATTTGTTTGCAGTTTGCAGAGCCTGATGGGCTTAGAAAATGCAGGTTATGTGTACTAAACAAAGTCACTTTGCAACTTTTCATTATGGATTCAAGTAATCTCTTTGAAAATCAGTAACACCTCTAATCTATACTTGCACCTCAGAAAGGGATTTGTGCCTTTTCAAGCTTTTGAAACTACATTCATAAATGCTTTTGCACTCTGATAATTTTTTTTTCCAGTGACAAATTCATGCCAAATTAAACATTTCTGTGTTTTATAGTGAGATGGGTGTTCAGAGTTAATTCCTAATCTGATCATTTCCAGGTTTTCAGTTCAATATGATTTATCTAGTTGAAAGGAGTATTATGGCTGTTATCAGCCACCACTAATGAACGCATGAAAATGACACAGTATGTACTTCTCCTGACCAGTCATGCAGTCTAAATATAACCATGCAAACCACTGCTACAGCTCTGGTACTCCTTGTGATGTGTTGAAATGAAAAGTCGCTAACAGATATGAGTGTGTAGATTTAGTATAAAAGAATGTCTGTAAGCCAGCTGGCCTAATGTTTGTGCACTGTAAGGAGGTCAAAGGCCTTGTATGGTCTTAATAAATAGAATCAACTGACTTCATATGTATTTTGGCACTAATATGTGGCCTATGGCATCATTTCCTGAGGTTTAGTGCAATATTAATAAAAAGGCTATTCCAGATTAGGTTCAAATCACTGCTGTGGTGGAGAACAGTTTTTGTCTTTGCTCAATCAGAAATAAATAAATAAATAAATAAATGGAATAAGGCACAGCTGCTTATGGCGTTACTTTGAAATACCCACACATACAAATCCCCAAGTTAAGTTGAAGATTGCTTCATTTTATTTATTTCTTGTTAGTTTGCTTTAAATCACTGACTTCTCTGGGAATGAAAAAAAACGGAAAGGAAAAAAGAAACAAACCTTACCCAGGCCAGAGAGATGAATAAAGCACATGCCAACAATAAATCCAGGTTTAGCCTTTGGCTCTGAAGCACCCTGAATTCATTACACTTGTTTGTGCAGCCACTGTTAATCTGTTTTGACAACAAATTAAAGTCTGATTTAAAATAAAGCAAATCACAAAATAATTAGAAGTTTCTTGTCTCTCACATCACTTCCCAGTTCTTCATCCATTACTGGTCCAGGTTGTAGGGATTCATCACCTGCCATCTGATGCTTCACAAGATTCATCTGTTAGGCTTTCCTTTTTCTGTCACCGAGGTACCCACTTTTTTCGTGGTATCATGTGGGGTACCTACACATTAAGCACTGTTTGACCTGTTTTCCTTCAAAGACTCTCACTTTAGATCCTAGAGTAAAATATACCTCTTGAATTCTTCTTTAGCAGGCCTAAGTGCTTGTTCCACACCCTCATTAGCCATTTTTCTGAAAATTTTTATGAAAGCTTCTCTGAAACACATAATTTCAAACAGTTTCTTTCCCACTGTAATGCACTCTATTTCAGTAATGAGCTGTGTTATGATCCAGTGTGCAGCACCCATTCCCACAGATGCATTCTTCATTTATGACAGCCTCTAATCCTGTCCTACTTATTATTTCACTTTTTCTCCTTGATAAATGTCAAAGCCAAATTTGTATTTCAATATGGAAGCATGAGTATAAAAGTGAGCATGAGAAAAGTAATATGCAAAAATTCTAAATCCAGGACTGTAAGTGTAATTCTTTATGTGCACTTCCTCCTTATCTGAAGCATACAGGTTATCTGTGTTTAAATTAGATGTTTAAGACTTATTTCAAAAAATGGAAGAACACTACCTTTTCAAAGTCTTTTTCACAAGGGTGGATTTTATAAAGTGGGCGTATACATGCGTTTGTTTACCTGTATGTATGTATGAATTTTGATGGCTGAGGGAGAAAAGACAATGAAGTAAACGTTTGAATATAAATAGGTGAAAACTCCTTTTCAATTTTTCCTCAGCTAAGCTAAGGCAAAATCTTACATTCAACATTTTTCATTGTTTTAGTTGTTGTGGTTTGGTTTGTTAGTTTTGTTTTTTCCAACAAAGATATAATTTTGGATGTAAAATGTGGGGGGTTAATTTCCCAAACTTGATCCCCTGATGCCTTTTTAGATACCTTAATGTATCTTGTTTTCTTTCCAGCTGAAATTGAATTCTAACATATTTTTGAAAACATTTAGAAGTGAGAAGGAAGTAAGGCTGCCAGTGGTAAAAATATTAATTTTTATTTTTCTGTGTTTGTATGGTGAGCTGATATTGTTAACACATATGCCATTTTGGAATGATGTAGCTTTCAAAAAGTTGTTTTCTATAATTTTGCTATTTTAAGGTATGACTTATTCTGACATGCAGATGAAGCTAGTAGAAATTTAAATACATACAGAAAAAATATGAAACTGCAGTAATCTTATGAATAGAGCTTTTTAAATCATTAAAACTTCTCAAAACAGATGCAACATATATTTTTTTTTAATTCCCCAGATTATCATTAGCCTTGAGGTCACAGATAATTATAGTATCTTCAACACCCCTGCTAAACCACTGGAATTACAGTAAGGATTTATAAAAGGAACTCATCTAAGTCTGAGGCCTTTTGAAACTATGAAAATGAGAACAGAAAGATTTTTATTACTGACTTGACTCTGTGACTCTGTAAATATGAAATACTGTGCAAGTTACTTAACATAAATACCTTGTACATGTAGAATGATAGACACTCTTTATTCATCTTTCTCAAAGCATACAAAAATTGATGTAATTCTTAGAATATACCTGCAATGAAGTACTTTCAGTAAAATACACAAAATTTGAGCCTCCTTGATACTACTTTCTTATGTACTACATTTCTTGAATTTACCTATTTTGTGGAGAAAAGTGGAGTTAGGGATATGGGCTAATAAATGATAGGGTGAAAAAAATGTCTCTTATCAGTCTCAAGGAGTGCACTTCTCAAGATTAATTAACAAATTTGTTCATTGGTACTTACAAGGTCACAAAATTGATTCACAAAAACTTTTGTATATGTCCTAGAAAACAAAATACACTGAAAAGAAATCAATATTGAATTTTCATTCATGTGCAATAAGTGAATTTAGGATTAGCAAGAAAATGCCCACACACACGCATTTCAAATATTCAACTGAATGAGCCATTTCATGCTTTGAAGAAATGAAGTATAAAACCCTAGTTTCTAAGTTTCTAACCAGATAAATGGTTTTTACTCTACTGCATTTCTAACTATACTTTGATTTCATCCACCCACTTGAAAACCAGCAACATTACTGGAGCAAATAAAGCAGGTTATTGCAGAAAACTGAAGAACTTAAAACCTTTCCTGGCCATAAATCTTCTTGTAACGTTCCCATAGTTTCTCCTGTATGATATGCCGTCTTAGATGGCTTCATATTTCTCAATAATGTACTGAAAAATGCATTAACTTTCAGAGGAAAATAGAGATATTTTCTAGCTTAACTGATTTGAAGTCCAGCTCAATGGAAACAGAAACTGAGATTTCTTTGAGAAGTTGTAATGAAATGTTATGGATTCCATATTCCCCTGACATATCACGAATAACAACAGTGATACCAGCAGTTTATGATCCTTGTCACATTTAACATTAGTTAATTCCTGCGTGACTGTCTCACAGATGAAGATAACTGATAATGGATTGTATTATGAAGAAGAGAAATATATGAAGTCATACTTTAATCAACAGTATTTTAAGCACTGTATAACTCATTCTTTGTTCAGTCACAGATTATGTTGATATGAATGGGGAAAAATAATTCAGAAGGTAAAGAAAAAACTGGTTTCCCAGTTTTGTATCTATTGATCTTTGTGTACACTTCCAATAGGTAGAGGCAGAGGCAAATAGGCTGTGAGATGTTCCTAATGTTAAAAAGATGAAAAGTTTATACAGCATGCTCATCTTGATATTTTAATTCTTCCTAAAGAGTTCAAAATATGGTTAACTTAGAAAACAAATTAAGTTGCATTTAAGTGCTTTGATGCACTCGTTTCAGAGCTCACAGAAAAGTACAAGAGAATTAGTCAACTTACCTGAGTGTTATTCATGTGAAGTATGAGATAGCTCTACTCTATTAGTCTTTATTCAAATATGTCTAGATCTCACTACAGGAGACCAGTAAACAGAAGGAATTACAAGACTGCAGAGTGCTCAAACTTTTTGTGTTGTTTCTAGTACCTTCTGAATTTTCTAATATTCTGTATTGAAAATGACCTAGTAGACTAATCAGTTGTCTAAGAATTATTGTTCAACAATACAATGCTATGATATAAGTTATATGCAGGAGAGTCTGAAGAATACAGATGTGAAATGCAATATTGTATTTTTATTTCATGTAATGACTGAAGAAATAACACCAAACATTGAGATCCAGACTTGTCATCCCTTTTATATCTTCCATTTCTGTAAAATGAAATTGCATTCTGGCTTTGGAGAAAGTTGCCATTAGCTTCCTGGGTGTGCTAATTTTTCATAGCTATACATGAGACCTGTGCGCCTGGGAAGATCATGGAACCTAGAAACTGTGATAAGGTACCTAGAGGACAGGATCTGAGACAGTCAGCAGGGCTACACAAATGGCAAGTCCACCTGACCAACCTAGTGACCTTCTTATGAAGGAGTGACTCCATCAGTGGTAAGGGAAGTGTAAAGGCGTCATTTATCTGAACTTTTGTAAAGCCCTTGGCACGGTCCCCCACTACATCCTTCTCTCTAAATTGGAGAGAGATGGATTCAATGGGTGGACTATTAAATGAGGAATTGGATGTATGGTTGCATCCAGAGGGTAGAGGTCAATGTCTCAGAGTCCTGATGGACATCAGTGAAGAGTGGTGACCTTCAAGGGTCTGTTTTGGGACCAGTGTTATTTAACATCTTCACTAATGACATAGATAACAGGAAAGAGCACCTTTAGCAAATATGCAGATGACACAAATCTGAGTGGTGCTGTTAACACACCTAAAGGATGGGATGCCATCCAGAGGGACTTGGACAAGCTTGCGAAGGGGGCCCATGGGAATTTTATTAGGGTAAAGATGAAATACAAGGTGCTACACTGGGGTCAGGGCAACCCCCAGTATTATTACAGGCTGGGGGATGCAGAGATCAAAAGCAGCCCTTCCGAGGAGGACTTGGGGATGCTGTGGATGAGAGGCTGGACATGATCCAGCAATGTCAGCTTGTAGCCCAGAAAGCCAATAAAATCTACGTGATTCTGCCCCTCTGCTTCGCTCTGATGAAACCTCACCTGGAGTGCTACATCCAGCTCTGGAGACCCCAGCACAGGAAGGACATCAGCCTGTTGGAGCAAGTTCAGAGAAGGGACACCAAGTTGACACCTCTCCTACAGGGAAAGGATGAGAGAATTGGGTTTGTTCAGACTGGAAAAGAGAAGTCTTTAGGTTGACCTAATTGCAACTTTCCAGTACCTGAATGTAGTTACACGAAAGACGGAGAGAGACAGTTCACAAGAATATATAATGATAGGAATAAGGCAGAATGACTTTAAACTGAGAGTAGGTTTAAATGACATACTAGAAAAAAAATCTTTTTTTTTTTAGGGTGGTGAGGTCCAGAGCAGTTTGTGAATGTCCCATCCCTGAAGTCTTCAAGACCAGGTTGGATGGGTCTCTGAGTAATCTGGTCTAGTGAAGGGTGTCCCTACCCACAGCAGGGGGAATGGAACTAGATGATCTTTAAGGTCCCTTCCAATGAAAATCACTCTATGATTCCATGATTCTATGATGTCCTTCATTTGTGTTTACTGGTGTTTCATACATGGCTGAAATTCCAGCACAAAGCATGGATGCCTGTTTAACAAGCATTTCTCATGGACAGAATATTTAATTTTTTTTGCAGTAAACATTTCTATGCATTTTTTGGGTGGTTTGGTAAGCTGGTTTTACACTTCAACATTTTTGATAATTTCAGTTCTACCTTCACTTTTTTTCGCATTTTGGAAAGTGAAATAGTGCCCTTGTAAGTCAAAAAGAAGCAGCATGCTACAGGAAAAATGTTGATTTTGCAAAGCATCCTCTTTGGAGTAGAAAATTGTTTTGAGAATTCAGATACATAATTTTAGGGAATTGCAATTTTTTATTTTTTACTGTAAGAAAGTATTCTAAAGTTGAACAAGATTTTCTTACAGTGACAGCATAGCCAGCAAAAAAGAGAGGTTTTTGGAATTGCCAAAATAACCAGTAAACCAAGAATAGGATAGTTGGGTTTCACGAGCTAAAAAAAACCTATAAGGCAAATAATTGCAAAATTGATTACAGTTTGGTCTTGTGTGCACTAAATTAACAAAGCCTATATAAAGAAATAGTGTTTTTACAACATTAAAATTAAGTAAATCTATTCAACCTACTCAACATCTCTCTCCCAAAATTAGCAAAACCCTACCCATAGCTATGTCTAAAAAAATGAAACCCACCATCTATTATATTATCTGAGTGACAAAAAAATTCCCTTAGCATTATTTTTCTTCTTCACTTAGCTTATTGATTAAATCATCCTCAAGGAAGAGTTTGGGGGGTTGTTTGGTTTTAGGGGTTTTTTCAGTTGATATATGCCAGTCATGCAAAATTGGTGATAATTCAGGTAAGAAAGTTATTTTGCCAACTATGATGACTCCAGCAGTATTCATCACATACACAGAACACCTAGTGACGGAGAACTGAGGTAATTTTAGGCTTCTGCACTGCCTATTTTTTCATAGAATCTTCGAGTACATCACAAATTTTGACACAAGGATCACTTTATCCAATTTGAAATTTAATTGCTGCTTGGCATCCTCTACAGTTCATTAAGACCTCAAAGGGAAGTTTAGTAAACCCACAGTGATTAGGGAACTTCCCCAAACTAGCTGATACAAAAGCATTAAATACACGTCATAATTCAGAGCACCGATACCAGGGAACTGATGTTTTTCCTTCTTTTTGCTATTCAGTCTGAATTTCTGTCTTGAGGACAATCATCCTTTAAAGGACAGATTACTCCTGGGTGGAAGTACAAATTTTCATTCATTTTAAGTATGACAATGATGTTTGCCATTACTTGTATGAGAAACCTGTAACTAAAACATTTATCCACAAATGTTCTCTTGAAGATCAATACCATTACTCCTTTGCTCTCACCTTCAGATCAGTGCACTAGCCAGAAGTCTACATGGCATCAGCAGGAACTAAGTGGGACCTACAGATCTTCATCATAACTATTTCTTTTTTTTCGTCTTTTTGTTTTCTTTTTTTGTTTTATGGGGATGGGTGATGGAGGTAGGAAGCATTTTATATGTGGTTGGTTTCTTTTTTTTGCTTATATTGTGTTCCTGGCATAAGGGGAGAAATCAGGATTCTTATGTCTATTTGAAAGTAAATGATTTGCAGATATCAGATTAATTTTCCATATTTTACTGGGATCTAGATCCTCTGCAAACAAACTTACTATTAAAATATCCGGACCCAAAGAATGGTTGCTTCCTGGGTTGACAGGATTTGTTGTTTGTTTTGGAAATGTTTTGGACATTTTATTGTGGAAATGTAATTACTGATTTCTTTCTACTGATTTAAACCAGCAAGAGAATGTGGCTTGAAGTATATAACAAGGCATAGTTCACTCTTTTGATCCTGAGAGTTAAAGTGGGAGTAGTGATTTTTAAAATCAAATTCTCTCTGGCAACTTCAATCAATCATTTTAAAGTGCTTTTATTTACAAGTTACATTTTATTTTCCTCCTTTAGGCAAATGAAAAAAAAATCTGTTGGAGACTGAAGAAGTTTGGGACTTTGCCTTTTCTTATTCAGAACTTAATTCCAAAGTTATTTTTTAATATCTCTCCATCTACTGCTAACATTAAGATGTGTTATCAGATGTATTCTTGCTTTTTTATCTCTTCAGGTACCCTTCCCAACTGGGCTTATTCTGTGATCCAGGAAGGTACTATCTTTCCAGTTACTTTTAGACAAATCAGAGACCTGTAACATGGGAAAAAATATAAGTGTACTAATGAAAATATATAATTAAAATTAGTTTTCCTTGAACACAACCATAAGCTTACTGAAATTGTGTAACTAACTAACCGGTATTATAAGTATTTTGCAACATTCCAAGAACATAGTCAAATACAATATTACATGTGCACATGAACAATGTCATCCTCAAAGAAGAAAAGAAGGAAGAATATCATTGTGCTGTGGTTTATCATCAGTTCACAACTAAGACATGCACATCTGCTCACATCTGCACCCCTGGTGGGATGAGGGAAAGAATCGGAAGAGTAAAAGTAAGAGAACTCAAGGTTTGAGATAAGAACATTTTAACAGTGTAAATAAAATAATTAACAAAAAAATAATAACAGTAATAGGGAAAAAATAGGATAAAAAGCCCCAAAACAACCAAAACCAAAGAAAGAGAGAAAAACCAAGAAAAACAAGTGATGCAAATGCAAAACAGTTGCTCACTTCCAACCAACCGATGCCCAACCTGCTCCTGAACAGCAGCCCCTTGGCCAGGCTTCCTCCAGCTTTATATGCTGAGCATGATGCCATACGCTATGGGATATTCCTTTGGTCAGCTGCGGTCAGCCGTCCTGTCTGTGTTGCCTTCCAACTTCTGTGCATCCCCAGCCTATTCACTGGTGAGGTGAGATGGGGTGTGAGGCAGAAAAAGGGCTTGTCTCTGTAAGAACTGTTCAGCAATAATGAAAATATCCCTGTGCTATCAGCATTACTCTCATCCTAAATCCAAAACATAGCACTGTACCAGTGACTAGAAGAAAATTACTCTATCCCAGTAGAAACCAGGACAAGTTGGATGTAAGAGGCACCCAAGCAACAAAAAAATGCCAGACCAAGGCCAAGATAAGACCAACAGACAGTAAATAGGCAGGATGTTCTCCCAAACACACAAGACAAAATGAAATAAATAGTACTAGTAGAGGAGACACACCAACTACACACCTCCTTCTGGAGAAAATACAAGGAAGAAAGAAAGATCACTTCAGTTCCAACTTTACTTGCCAACAAGCTCTTAAGCTTCATCACCTCAACCTTTATGCCCAAGGACAACCAAGGTTCTTCTCCATCAGTGCTAAGTGTACAGTATTAGCTCTGTGATATTGCATACTCAAAAGTAATTTAGAATATGATTGCTAAACATGACCACCTTTGTATATGTGGTGATGGTTAATATTGTGAAAGAATTTGCCATAGCTTGAAGTGAATTTTTAATAACTTACTTTAGTAAAGTTTTTTTTTAAGATTAAATTTGACCCAATTTTTCTCTTAATTAATCCATCTTCAGCCTGGGATAAGCAGGGCATATAAAGTGAATTAAACATCCTAGTTCTGGTGTTGTAATAGAGTGTCTTGAAGTTCATGGAAACATGGTATCTATCACTGAAACTTTTTATGTGCTGCAAAGGAAGATCTGTCCTCCCTGGCTTCATTCAGGTAGAGTTTTTGTTAAGAAAGCAATCTGCTTTTTAACCATTTATGTCACACTAGCAAGCCTTCAGCTCTGAAAGCCATAAAACCAGAGAATACACTATAATGGGGGATGATTTATGAGACAGTTCAGCCTGACTGAATGTAAAAGATGAGAAGGAAGTCAAGGAGATTTCAACAACTGAAAAAAGAGTAAAAATGAGAAATATGAGGATAATGATTGTAGAAGAGGAATGCTGACATCTGGGGACAGAGAAACAAAATTATTTCTGAAAATATGGAAACAGAAATATTTATGTGCGTTAAAATGGAGTGGTATGTGTCGTCTTGCAAATTGTTCTTTTCTCTTAAAACTAGAACCAGGCCTATATGATTTCACATGCTAAACCTTTTACTCTGCTTATGCTTGTTTTGATGAAAAGAGTCCCTGAGAAATAACTACCTGGATTTAGGAGTTGATAGTTAAGAAAAAAAAATAAAATCTGATCTACAATCTGAATATATTTCCTACTCCTATTCTGAAGGAGCTGATATTAAAGCTGGTATATGTAGAGTTACTTGAGAGGATCATGCAATACTTCAGGTCGAAAGGGACCTTAAAGGTCATTTATTTCCAACCCCTCTGCTATGGGCAGTGACACATTCCACTAGATCAGGTTCCTGAAAGCCTCACCCTACCTGGCCTTGTTATTGTCCAATAAATTGACCTGTCTTTGCATTATAAAAAAAGATAGTTCTTCTTTACACAGATACAGATTCCAGTGGATGTCAATTGAACAGTATATAGATGTCTTCAAAGCCCTATTGGGAAAAATATGTCAAGGAAAGTCATGGATGTATTTGGCAATTCTCTGATGCCCAACAGACAGTAAGCACTGCATTATAACTATCCCAAGAAAAATCTTTGTGCCATGCATTCATTGGTCACTCTAAAAGGATGGATAGAAGTTTGTTGGTGATGATAACTGCCTAAGAAACAAGAATTCGAGGCATAAAACCAGATCTGTTGACACTTTTGGGCCATGCCAATACCTTTCAGTGACAAGTGATTAACTGTCTGTAAATTAAAATGTTTCCAGTAGTGATTCCTTCCTTGTGAGATGACTTTTTCCTTTCAAATTTCTTCCCATGTCTTCACAGACAATACCTATTTTGAAAATCAGGTGCCTCACAAAGGAAAGCAGCATAGAGACCTAGGAATGTCTCA
Organism: Atrichornis clamosus; assembly: GCA_013400975.1. Lineage (NCBI taxonomy): Eukaryota > Metazoa > Chordata > Aves > Passeriformes > Menuridae > Atrichornis > Atrichornis clamosus. Next base: position 189,103 of record WBMZ01008997.1, read on the forward strand.
GTCCATCATTTTGTAATTAATTTAAGACCTTTGAAGATGGAAGGGTTGGTCTGGAGAGGGTCCCCTGGGTCCTGGCTGAAATTTGGTCTGGCTGAATGAGAGCAGCTGTAGCAGTAGCCACAAGGAGCCTATGCCAAGTTCAGCATGGAAATTGAGAGCCTGGGATAGGCCCTTCAAAAAGGGCACTGGAGGATTGTTAAGTGATCACTGACAAGAAGAGACAAATGCAGTTAGCATACTAGAAGAAATAATCACAGTTAAGTTCAAAAGTGGTGTTAGTTTAAAAACCTCAGCTCATTCCTGTGAAAGCACAGAGATGATGCAACTGGTGAAAGGTGGAGATGAATGAAGGTCAGCATATACAATCAACTATCTTGAATAAGATGAAAGCTGAGACCAGATTAATACCATATATCTCACTCTCTGGTGTATCATTATACATTTTTATTATTATTATTTTGTCCAGTACGTATAGTTTACTCCTCACTGACTAATTGTCTAACTAATCTCGAAGTGTTGGAGGCAGAATGATTATTTTTAACCATAAAAATTATCTGTTAAAAAAAAAAGAATTGAAGACATAATTGGTTATTCAACAAAATAAAGGAGCGTTTTATGCTTATTCTGAGTAGATTCATTTCAGTAGTTTTTAGATAACTAACACTAATGTATTTACAAGTATGCCTTTCATTCCACATGATGACTATACAGAGAAAATATTCTTCATTATCCACATATGAAAGCAACTTAAATATATAAACAAACAGTTTTAACTAGAATATTAAATAAAATTAATTAGTATTTTGGACAACGCAATATCATATTTTATTTTTATTTGCCTATTCCAAACACTTGAAATTAAGAATCCTTTACTGCTCATCACTCCTTGTTTTTTGTTGATTTGGGGTTCCTATTTTTGTATTTAAAAAAAAAATCCAGATTAGTTTAATTGAATAAAGTAATTGAGTGAAGAAAAGATTAGGATTATCTCTCAAAACATGCTTTACTTCTAATGAGATTTACACCATTATTTGACTTACTTTATCAAGTCAGAATATTATTACTTCTCCGTTGAACCTCCTAGTAAGAAATCAGCTGTATCTGTTACAGTGGAAGATAATGCACACTATTCTCCAAATCAATTTACAAGAAGTATTAAAAAAAGGAAATGGTTCAATAGGAAAGTTGTGGAGTTTGGGTGTTTGTATTTCTTCTTTTTTATTTTTTGGTGGGAGTTTTCCTAATATGTCTGTGACACACATTATGGAAATAAGTACTGATCAATATAGGCAAATGTGGCCCAAGCCTATTTTTAAGTTTTCTACTATAGTTGAGAATGGTTCTTTTTTATTTTCCTTAATGTTTTTTTCTTATTATTTACTAATATGACAGTTCTGGCCCTGATGTTAAGAAATAATAATAGGTTTGGGGGTTTGTGTTGTTTTTTCTAAGTACATCAGCAAGTGTTTTAAGTACATCCATCTAATGAAAATTACCTTCCTGAGTCAGCAGCTTTTATTTTACTAATATATAGAATATATAGAAGCTTTATCTCATATAATCAGGGGATTTTAAATTTTTTTTTTTCTTAAATTATCTGTTCTCATTTTATCTGCTTCCAATTTTGCTTGCCATCAGAAGCAATAGTAAGAGAAGTTAAAGTTTTGAAAGCTGAAATTGTCAGGGCACAATTATCACTTTTTCCTTCTGTTGACTATATTAGATGACAAATTATTGCAATGAAACTTCTATTGATCTCTCTGCATGATGCTTCATGCCAAAATGAGATTGGGAGAGATTATATTCTGTAGCATGTCTTTGTTGTCTTGGACATATACAAACAAGAGTACAAAACCATAATTAGAACACTCTCTATCATTTATCACCAGTCCTGACCAGGAAGGTCACAGTTGACTGGAGGTTAGCTAATGTGATGTCCATCTACAGGAAGGACTGGAAGGAGAATCCAGGGAACTACAGGCCTGTCAGCTTGATCATGGTCCTGGGAAAGGTCAAGGACCAGAACATCTGGAGAGCCATCATAAGCATGTGCAGGACAATCAGGGGATCAGGCCCAGCCAGCATGGGTTTCTGAAAGACAGGTCCCGCTTGATCAACCTTATCGGCCTTATCTGCCAAAGTGACCTTCTTACTGGATGAGGGAAAGGCTTTGAATGTTGTCTACTTGGATTTTAGTAAAGCCTTTGACCCTGTTTTCCATAGCATCCTCCTCGAGAAACTGCTCATGGCTTGAACAGGTGCACTGTTTTCTGGATTAAAACTGTCTGGATGGCTGATCCCAGAGAATGGTGGTGACTGGCTGGTGACAGCTGCTGGCTGGTCATCAGTGGTTTTCCCCAAGGCTCAGTATTGGCATCAGTCCTGTTTAAAATCTTTATTGACAATCTGGACGAGGGGATTGAGTGCACCCTCAGTCAGTTTGCAGACAACACCAAGTTGGGCAGGAGTGTTGGTCTGCTGGAGGGCAGGAAGGCTCTGCAGAGGGATCTGGACAGGCTGGATCAATGATGAACTGAGGCAAATTGCGTGAGGTTCAACTAGACCAAGTTCCGAGTCCTGTACTTGGATTACCACAGCCCCATGCAATGTCTTAAATTTGGGGAAAGGAACAGTCCTTTCCAGAATGCTCATGCATGTATTCACATATTTTGGATATTTTTTATTCATTATTCAGCTTTCTTTCCTTTGACTAATAAGGAAAATAGAAATCACTAAATGACAGAAGTAAAAAAAAAAGTTTTCTTTCCTCTTCTTCACTTATTTCCAAGACTGAATGAAAGGAATCTTATCCCAGTCCAATACAGCAAATTATTTTGATGAGGCTTTAATTCTTTCCCCTTGCCTCTATTGGAAAACATAGCTTGTGCAAAATATATCTTAATTTGTTTTTGTCCTGAAAATCAACCTCAATAGGAAACTGATTTCATCCAGGAAAATGGGAGATATAAGAATTTTTTTTTTAGAATTGCATACTTCCTCCCTGTAATTCCTGAGTGTAAGAAATCAAACTGCAGGGGGAAAAGAAAAAAGGAAAAAGAAACACCAACTTATAGAATTTACAAGTTTTTAATACTTTCTATGATGATTAGTAGAAAGGATGAAGAGGATTCTCTTTCCTCACCACTTCAGAGAGAGGATCATCTATGTAACAGGATGTTGAAGAAGGATAACTCCTTCTCAATAACCTAAATGGAAAAATTATATTCAGTCATTTTACCCTCTGAACTTTGGGCAAGAATCTAACAGTTTATCACTTTCTCTCATATATAGGAGTAGTCATTATAGGGTTTTTTTCTATATATAATTTTTTCATTATAATTAACGATCATGTTGTCTCCTTTAGTTATCAGCAGGGATTAGTAAATTATCTCTCTCATTTCCTTTTGATGATAAATTGGCACATGTTTAGCCTCACTGTCCCAATGAAAGAAATAGACTCTAGAAACACTCTTGCTGATGATATACTCTGTTTTGGTCCTCTGAAGCTGATTCTTTCAGATCACTCATATATTTTGAAATGCTCTGATGAAGTCTTGGATAACAGACTCATTCCTGAAGAGGAGTGTAGAAGATATGTATCATTTTTTCACTTTCAAGTTGCTTTCCAAACAGATTGAGTACTAAATACAAATTTATTTTGATTCTTGAATATACTTAAAATATAATTTTACTGAGATCAGTGGACTCATCCACATATTTTAACTGCATGGAAATCTAAGTGAAGAACCAACCAACATAAAAATACTTGCCTGACTATGTCTCAACAACTGTACTTGTAGATAGCTTCTCCTTAGAGGGATTAGAAGTCAGAAAATCATCATAGTGAATGCTCTTGTGAGAATGAATCCAATGTGACTTTCTCAGTAAAGTGAAAACCTTAGAAGGATAAAAAAACCTCTCAGTTTTCTTGACAACTGAAACTATCAGGTATCTTGTAGCTCATAGAAGAGCATGTGTTTGAGATAGTTATATACTCATGTTTCTTAAAACATTTTATGTCCATATGAATAATATAGTTTCTCTTTAGATATAAATTTTTCACAACCACAGTCTCACCAAATATCACATCACATATCCCTTGCCTCTTCAAACCATATTCCTTTACATGTTCTGGCAGAAGTCATATTCAAAGTCTATAAAAAATTTAATAAAGCAATCCATCAGTTTCTAGTCCTTAAATAGTTCTGTATAGTTGGATAAAGAGTCAGGTACTACCTGATATTTTCAATATCAGAACTGCTGAAAATATGACTTATTTAATAAATCTTTATAAATACAAAATAAATTATGTTTACAAGAGGAGTGCCACAAAATAAGAAAAAATGAATACAGGTGTAAAGAATAAGAACCTTTAGCTGTTATTCTCTAAGGGAAAAAAATAATTACATATTCAGTTTTTAACAGTTAATTGCTAAATTCAGAATTTGGTCCAGTTTATCTGAATACACCATTTAAAGCAAAATTTTCAAGTGTAATTCAGACTGCATGGTTTATTCTGACTATAATGCACCTTGATCTTCTACAGCTTTCCATTGATTGCAGCTCAGTGGGTTTTCCTTCCTATCTGTTTTGTTGGGGAGAAAGTGGGTTTATGATGATATAAAATAAGAAGGAGACCAGGAAGAAGATTGATCTAGATTAATAAGAATTCAATATAACATGATAGCTCAAAATACAAGATTACATGTGTAGAAATTAATGGACTGCAAGGTTCTGTAACCTTGGAAATTATCATAAAGTAGTGGTACCAAAAGAGTCATGACAGGGTGATCGATATTGATCACAAGGTAATAAAACACAGATTTGGTCTTTCAGAGAAAGGTCTCTCAGGAAACAGAGGAAGTATTATTTTTGGTTCATAAGGTGTTTTTTCTGTAATTTTGCATGGTTTTGAGTCACTTATATTCAGAAAGCTAAGAGGTGAATATTACTGGAAGAAGACACTAAAAAGTGGTCAGAAAAAGAACATAGTTTCGTTATCCTAAACAGAAGAATGGCCAGAGAAATAAGCAATTGAGGACAGAGCTTTGAATAAAGAAAGTATGTCGTTTTGGAGCAGATAGGTATGGACTGATTGTGAATACATTTAGGCTAGACATTTCCAGTTGGAATCACGAGACTCTGAACTGGATTTTCAGTGGTAACAGGGGAGTCAAAAGCCCTATATTGATATAAGATGGATTGTGATTGTTATACCTAAAGGAATATATGGTATAATTACTGATGAGAGGATTTGGATTTAATAAGCCAGGAGTTTTCTTCTAACCAGAGCTATATAGCCTGACGTATGACCTAAATTTAGAGAAGCCTAATTTTTTGAAACTGTCTTCTGATGTCATCTTTACTGCCAAACCTTCTCAATTGCTTCTGTAGCATTATAGTAGGTTATTTCACCTGCAAATGAGATTCAGAATTCCTAAAAAATTGTCACTACTTGAAATGCTTATGAAGGACTTCACTGAATAAAAAATAGCATGGTTTCAGCATTAAAATTCAGAATCAAGTGACACTTCACACTTTATTCTGTTAATTTTAACAGAGTGATGCTGTTATCTTTAAATGCATAGAACAGAGAGAATTTTACATATTCTACAGAAACAAGTATGAGACATCTTAATCAGGTGTAGTAGTCTGTGATAATCTAGTCCTAATTTATTTTTGTTAACATCATACACTGAAGTAATTAACGCTGTCATGGATTATCCACGTACACTCCTCACGACAAAACTTATTGGTACATCCATCATTCTTCTAAAACCTACTCATTGTGAATATGTTAAAACAACATTCCATTAGCAGATTTGCTAAATAAAATAATGTCAGACAGAGAGTTTGCAGATTTCTCAGCTCTTAAAATATCTAATCAGGAGAACTGCACTCAGGCATTTTGGCACTAGAGTTATAAATTATGCATAATACAGCATAGCATTAAAGCATTAGCATAATGTAACAATACCAATCTATTGGCTCCTTAGTGAAAGAAATAAAAAGTGTTGTATCTGAGCATCTCGACTTGATTCATCTAGTTTGTACATGTTTAAGATTTATAGTAGTAAAAATGGTTATTGAAAAGCTTTAGATCTTTACTAATATGCCCTGAGTTTTTTCTTTAACTGTGTAATTTTTTACATGTGAGCCTTTATTTGTTGATTTTTTTTTTGTCTAACTGACATGTTAAGTGATGTCGTTTTTTTACCTACAAAACTGTTCAGTTAGCTAAGACTAGCTAGTTTAAGGAGAAAATAAATCAATGGATCATATCTAGTTTCATTATGACTGTTTTCAAAGTACTAAAATACCTGTAACCGTCATTTTTTAAGGATACCTCAACCAGTTTAGCTAACATTCATCAGAAGAAAATAGATAATACCTTTCCTCATGTGTGATAATTGTCACACTAACAGTGTTAGTGGTTCTGAAATTTCAGCTGAATTTTTTTCTACTTCAAGTGTCTAGCCAAGAATATGGAGGATGGTGTGATCTTGTGGAATTTTTCTAGACTTGGAAATGAAGATCTTGGATTGACATAAGAATTTCTGAATGTTCTTCCGATCTTTAATATTTTATTTTATTTTCTACTATTGTCTCAGTCATAAATTGCAAACACACCACTTATTTTACCTCTGTTTCAAGGGTAATTAAATATGCTTTACTCAAAAAATTCCTTGCTCCTGTGTAATTGCTCATAATGAAACTGCTATGTGAAGATGTTGTTGTGTTTCATTGTATGAAACATAACATATAATGATGTCTAAAATTCAAATTAACATTTCATCTGAGAATGTATTACTTGACTTTTTTCTCTTACTTGTCTGCAGTTATTGTTTTTAGATGGAGAAAACAAACAGAAAGACTAAACTTTCATAACAGCATTAGATTTTGACTCTTCTCTGACACAGTCTATAAAGACAAAAAAGGTTAAAAGATGTCTATTTCTGCCCTGTTTTTTCTAGAAGTAAGTAACAAAGAAAGTAATAAAATGCCTACATCTACCTTAGTTATTCGTTATTGCTAATTATGATTTTCTTTACCATCAAGGTTCATTTAGACACTGAGATCAGTTGTACTCACTAAGAGCATGGTTTTGAACTCAGGATCTTCTATGGCATTATAAAAATAACCTTACACTGCCTGGTGAGCTTTCAATCACCCAAATCCTCTCTGCCTATAATTTTTTTTTTCAGTGTGAATGCAAATAGCATGACTATTCACCATAACAATAAAGGTACTCTTCATGGAAGGTTATTTGGGGAAAATAAGTCCAGTTTATGTCCTTGCTCTAGACTGCTTCAGCATTTTTCATTCAAGACTGACTTTATATTCAAGACTGATGGAAGAAAATTGAGCAGAATAGCCTCATCAGAATGCAAGGGTCATGCTCCTGATTATTGCTTTTCCAAAGGTTCATGGCTTTTGTATCCTCAGCTGTAGTGTGGGCTAGATTTTGCAGAAGAGGTGGCTACAAGCCTAACAGATGGGTATGAATTTGTTCAGGCAGAAGAGGGCACTGAACACAAATATAATTTGTTGAACAAGTAGTGTAACTTGATGCAATATAAAATGTAGGCAGGAGTAGCAACACAAGCTTTACAGGCTGCTTATTTTAAAATAAAAGGAAAAACCACTCATCTTTATTAGAAATGATACATTATAGCCTTAGACAATTGTCTAAGTTCAAAGGAGAGGTAGAATTTAAAAATACTCTTGTGGACTTTTTGTGTCATCTGTTAGATATAACTTTTATGCTGTGGGTGATGTCCTTTACGGACCAAATATGGAGGTGTTCCTATGAATGAAAGTGAGAGACAAGCACCTTCACATGTGTATATAACCCAGCTTCTAATAGGTGTACAAGGCAGGGGAAATAAATCCTTGATAGTATATTTATTGAAGAAAGCTAAGGTTGTTAACTCTTAGATGAGTCCATGCAAGTGAAGCATAATGAATATTGTCTTCATTGCATAAGGAATTCAGGTTCATAATTCATGTTTTTTGAATCTCACTTTTCAAAACAGACTCCCAATATTGTGTTCCACACCATCAAACATGAGACTGTTGTGAATGTTGGCTTTAGGGGAAAAAAACCCCCCATCCAACGAAAAACAAGCCAACAGGAGATCCTAAGTTATAATGTATGAAATCCTAAATTAAAAGTGTATAGCGTCATACCATAGAATGGCCTGAGTAGGAAGGGACCTTAAAGATCATTTGCCATGGGCAGGGACAGCTTTAATTATATCAGGTTAATTAAATATAGTCAGGGCTCCACCTGGTCTTGAAATATATATATATATATATATACACACACAGAAATATATATATACCTCGTGTGTGTGTGTGCGAGTGCGTATGCTGGCTGGGGTAGGTTAAAGTTTCTTCACAGTGGCTGGTATGGGGCTATGTTTTGGATTTGTACTGAACACAAAGTTGACAATAGAGAGATGTTTTAGTTATTGAAGAGCAGAGTTTACACAGAGCAAAGGCCTTTTCTGTTTTTCCTGCTACCACACTGGCAAAGAGTCTGAGGGTGCACGGGAGGTTGGGAGGAGACAGAGTCAGGACAGGTGACCCAAAATCACCAAAGGGATATTCCAGACCATATGACATCATGCTCAGTATATAAAGTGGGGGAAAAAAGGACTCAGGGGAAGACATCTGGAGTGATGGCATTTGTCTTCCCAAATCACTGTTATGTGTGATGGGGCCCTGCTCCCCTGGAGACGACTGAACCTCCACCTGCCCATGGGAAGCAGTGAATTAATTCCTTGTTTTGTTTGCTTGTGCATGTGGCTTTTGCTTTACCTATTAAACTGTCTTTATCTCAACCCACAGGTTTTCTAGCTTTTACTCTTTCAAATCTCTCCCCAATCCGGCTGTTGGGGGAATGAGCAAGTGGCTCTGTGAGGCTTGATTGCTGGCTGGGGTAAAACCATGAAAATATATAATATACATATCTTGAAATATATATCTAAGATAAATATACATATTTTATATATTACATATATATATTGAAATATTCAGAGGACAACTAGGGGAGTAGAAATGATGTTCAGGCTCATACCTTTAGCATTGTGGATTTGAAGAAATATTCACTAAGCAATTCAAAAAGCACTCTCAATTCTCTCAAGATTATGAATTCCCATGAACGGAAGATGAGAACATGGACACCTATATATATATAAGGACTACATCATAACACAGGACGAAATGAACAATGACTGTACAGACACATCATTTAATTTTAGAATTTTTAATCTTTTGAAGATTTCACATGCAGCATAAATATGTAATTGAATATATGCAGGTAGATTCCCTATGCATAGTAGGATAACAAAGTGGTTTTTAAAACTTCATACCCAATCTTTCTGTAAATACTTCCATTATTAAAATTCTATTTATGATGTTGATTTTTTTTGTTGTTGCTAAAATGTGTGAGGGGTGTTGTCAATGAATAAATATGCCTTCAGAATAAGTTGTGGACTGTTGAAATACTGTAACAGAAGCTTTAAAATAGAAGCAAATGAAGAATTAATACAAGAAATTTCTATCCCTGAAGACAGTTTTCTAGTCATTTCTAGCCATTTCATCCTCCTCACTTTGCATAAAAAGTGCACACAGTGGTATTAATATGCTACATTTCTTTGTTCTGTCACAGCCTCTTTTCTTTCTTTAACTTCTAACTTAATATTCCATTTCACATTTGACACACAAAAGACAACAAATACAATCAAGGGAATTTCTGAACTAAATGTGTTAGTCTTAGTGACTCTCTATTGGACAAATGTTGATCTAGCACTGAGTTATAATCAGAACAGCCCATAAAGAATAATGAAAGCCTCAATACTGAAATAAACTGACACAGAGACTTATCACTACCATTTTTTATTTGGTGGCAGTTTCCAGTATAACTCAGCATACAGCATTTGACAGAAATTCTAAGTATAGCTAAATGATTTGGAGTAAATATCTGGGACTTTTGAATTGCAGTTTCTTATCTGTGTCTGCTGCAGTCTGATTAAGCAATATGATTTTTTTGGTAGCAATACAAAGGTCTCTGAGTGTTATGTCAGCTATGCAAAATTTATAAACATGATCCTAAAAAACATTTCTAAAAATGAGCTTTAAAACCAGGTCAGTTGCCTACTCCGCTGTTTTTGAGACTTCCCTGCCCAAGTACAAAATTTTGAGTATTTACTCTACTGATATCAGTAGGTGACAATGCTTCATTTGCCACAAGCAGTGCTTTAAGAAAAAGTATTAAAATAAAAGAAGAGCATTGAGACTTGTTTTGTGTTACCTAATCCTGAGGTGGCATTCAAAAGCAAGGGATTTTTGGAAAAGGGGAACTGAAAAGTTGAAATTGGATAAAACCTTCTGTTATAGGTTCTACAGGTTTTTTTACTTGCTGAAGTGCCATAGATTTGCTTGAGCTAGAGGGAAAGTTGAGTCCATGTACATCTGTTTAGAACATTTCCAAACGCAATTTGCGTATTTAGGACAGGCTGTCATTGCTGAAATAAGGTATGTCCTCTTCTTACACAATTCCTGTTTAAGTGTAACCTATTAATATTTATGTAACATTGTGCTTTCCAAATTCATATAGGAATATTTAAATTACTAAAAGGAGATAAAACACTTATGAGTTCTCTTTCATATCAAGAGTCCTACATTAGACAACACTGATTTAAAAGTCCTTTTTTTTTAAACCATTGAAATAATTCTGTATGTGTGGCAGATGACTAAAACGAAGGTAGAGAAATATGGCAGAAGTGGAATTTAGGCAGGCACACTTTTATGCTGGTAACTATAATTTATTTAAACCATGGGCTGCAGTTACAGTAAATTGGGTCACATATGGAAATCTCATACAAAAGCTCATCAAGTCATAGAGGTTTCACTCCTTTATCCCACCCCAACATAAAATCTTTTTTGTTGCTTTTGTTACTTCAATTTTATATTTTTATCTTGGTTTGTTTGTGAGTTTGTCTAAATTTGACTGAAGTTTCAGGGAATAGAAGCTTCCAGATTTCCAAAAGCAGAAGAACAGAGCCACTATTCTAGTGATGTTATCATTCACAGAATTTAAAATTGCAGATGGTACTCTCATCTGTAGTATTAACTTCTAACAGCCTAGAGGTATAGCTTTATTTTTGTGACAATTGCAAAAGTATTTTTTGTGTCATCTTTTTCATTTCCTTTAACTTACCCATATCTTCAAAGTTTTTCTAACTTCTCCCTGAGAAGTTTCTCTCACTAAGGAAGTAGTGTATTATGTATCTTTAGTCACAGCGTACAATAATCCCACCTACATTAAATAGCCTTAGTTTGAATAAAACCAGACTATCACAGTATGACAAACTTTCTACGGTGTTATGACTATAAGTTTATTAGATCAGCTCATAAAGCTGGAGAAAAACATGGCAAGCTTTTTGACACACCAACCATTTTTAATTCCTACATTTTAATTTAATTAATAATTTTTATTATTTTAATCCTAGTATTCTTGTACCTGCAAATTTACTAAAATAATCAACACTATTTTAACAATGAATATGGGAGATATCTAAGCACTCTGATATTCTCAGAACAAGATCAACAACAACAAATTATTCATTAAAAATAAGGTTCTTTTTAGCTTATATTTAGCAAAATGTTATTGTTAATATATTTTAATTTTTCTCTCTGATTGCATGTATTTTGATATATGGGATGATCATATAGCCTCAGGACTCCAAAACATGAAGCAATTATTTTCAGATTCTAAATTAACTGGAAAAATTGGCAATTCTTATCATTCCAGTTAAAACAAATATTAAAATATTTGGCACTGACATTAAAAATCATTAACTATAAGCAATGAGAAAAAAAAAACCCATGCAGAATTTACAAAGCAGTTATTTGATTATGTTAAGTAGAATTAATAATACCTACATCAATTTCAACGAAAGAAAATGGGCAATCACAGGCAGTCACAAGCATGAAGACAGCACTTTCCCATCAGTTCAAAAAGAAGTTTTTTCCACCATACAGATACTATTTTGGTAATAAATTTTTTTTGCTTCCCTGAGAAAACCTTTACATTTTGTATGTTTTTGTGAAAATAAAAGTGGAAAAACTTTTGGGTATTTGATCTGTTGTCTGTATTTTTTTCCTTTCTTGGAAGGTTGTTTTTTATCTAACTGGTCTCTATATTGTTCTATGTCCAGCTGTTATATCCTTAGGTTCTGCTCATGATTCTATACCTATATCTCACTCATGCCAAATCTGTCCTGCATCTCTCTTGCAAAGCTACTTTCTGTGTCAGAATCAGGATTTAATTTTTTTTTAGTCAGAAAATGGTAATTGTGATTGTTTTAAAGATGCAGTTGTGTAGATGCTTGTACTGATTCACTTGGCATCAAAGTAATTCAATTTGTTGTATATTCAATTGTTGCTCTGTATTTTTCTTGCTTATTACTAGAGTACATTCAATTGTTGCTCTGTATTTTTCTTGCTTATTACTAGAGTACATCAGTGTATATGACTTTATATCTTTTAACTAAAAGTATACCATTCACTTATAGGAAGTGTCCTGAATCACCTGAATTACCAATTTCTTAGTAACTTATGTAGTAGCTGTAATAGTTTCCAATACAAATATGTGAAACTACAGCTCATACAGACTGATCTGAAGTTTGAAATATCTGAATAATATGAGGAAGCTCAATCCCTGTCACCATTTAGCTGCCCACCTTCAATTCTTGAGGTGGGATATTATGTGGCCGGAAGAAAAGGAAGGATAGGCCCTTATGAGATTATCTGCTCTTGTAACTGCAAGTTTTTATTCTCTGGCTATTGCCAGAATATTGGCTACATTTATCTCTGATTCTGAAACCAGCTTCAAGCTGAGTGCTGATAGCATTAGCTAAACATTTTCTTCTCAGGCAAGTACGTAGTTACAACTCTCCTGGCTTTGATTTGTCTCAATACTGGGGAAGGAGAAGCTACCCCAAGGAAGATTTTTTTTCAGAAAACCAGTAAGTTGAACGCTTTTCTTAATTACGTTGGTGTAAAGTAGGATTAAATCCTAGTTACATTCTTAAAATCCTAGTTAAAGTTCTTAAAAACTTAACTGAGATCTAGGTTTACATCTCAACTCTAGAGAAAAAAATGTGATCAATTATTTCCTAAAGTGCATCCTGTAAATAAATCCATCTGCCACTTGAAAACTGATTGATGACTTATGTTGAATGAAATTGCTAACAAATTGACCAGAAAGAAAAGTGGTTTTAATCTATGAAATGCAACAAGATGGATATTTAGCATAAAAATTAAGTATTTTGAAAATGTTTACTATGCCCTGATTTCAAAATGTTTCTTAAGCACTGACTACATTGAGTCAAAAAATATGTTGGAATATTTTCTCTTCTCCATCTACTTCTCTGTTCCTAAGTGAAACTATCTCACAAAAGAGCAAAAGCAAAAATACACTATGCATCATCCAAAATAACTAGTAATTTTAAAATTCTTTAGCTATTTCTTAAATTACCTCACATGGTTTTCTGTTTGGTTACTATTTTGTTTGTGCTTGAGTTTTTTTTAGAGTGGGTTGTGTGGGGTGTTTTGTGTGTGTGGGAATTTTTTAAGCATCTAGTTTCAGTCTTAGGTCCAGTGTAGTCTTCTTTTTAAATCTGTCTCTTCACTTGAACTTTTGAAATCTACATTTACTTTTTTTAATGCTAAAAATATCAGCACCTGTCACATCAGGGTAGTAACTATGCATTAGGGAAACCTGAAAGATCACAAAACTTCAAATTATTCAGGTATGCTGCACAAAAAGTTATGTATTAGGATAAATAGAAATATGCATTTCTCCAAATTTTATTCACATTTAAAAAATGACATCCTGATTTTGACATTTTAATACATAATTGATATTTTTTTAAAAGAGAAAATAAAGTGAAAGTGTATATGAATAGCATGGTTTGAGTATCTCAAGTACCAGGTGTTTAATGTACTACTCTTGTTTGGAAAAAACCTCCTTTTGTTTGGTAGCTGTTAGTGTTTGTTAGTCCCCATAACCTTCACTGTTACTTTGAACAAAATTTCTAATTGTCAGTGATGTGACTGATATGTGAAACTGTCAGTGGGATGCTTTTATTTTGGATGTACTTGAAATCGATCTTACAGCATGACTCACAGGCTTTCCAGGTGTTGGACTGAGTCTAGTCACATAAAGTCTATTCAAGAGTGTTGTGGTTTAAGCATTGACTATATAATCCTTGCAAGGAGCTGTAATATGCGTTAATGGGGGCATTTTCAACTCACAATGCAATGTAATGCCAGGGCTTTAAACACCCAGTTAACATGAAAAAGGCAGTTATTTGTAAAACCCTTTTTGAATTATGCATATTGATGCAAAACCAGTAAGATTTCCTGTTACTTCTGCGAAACCTGATTAAAAAAAAAAAAAAAAAAAAAAAAAGAGATGCAGTGGTGTGTACTAATACTGGTATGCAAATACAAATACATTATTGCTGTCTGTTTCAGGGATAAGACTGTGTATAGCAGAATATTTGCTTGGTGCTAGTTAGCCAACATGATCATCTCTAGAACATGTCTGTGAATCAGAGAAAACATAATTTATTGATCATGCTATGCCACATGTGTCCCTAAAGTGGATGGCAGCTTCATTTTGCAGTCAATGGGATAGAGGTATAGCAATCTTGTGACACAACCTCAAACCACAGCACTCCTGTAACCCCCTGTTTTGATTCCTGAAAGGCTTCTATGCCTTGCTCTTTGCTGATGCATCTTTCTGAATGACCCTGGGTAACAGGCACCAGTCTGGGGGATGTGGAGTACATTAAAGCACGAGCACCAGCCTCAGCACCACACAGGTGGTGGTAAGGGGAAGTAGCTGAGTGGTAAGGCTGTCATAGCACATCTGATTGAAGCTGGCCAGTGCTCTATTAAATTAAACTGAGCTGCTTGGAGAAAAATCAAGCGATCAAATATGAGGCAGGCAAAGGCATTTTGGGGGTCACGGGAAAGAGTCAATTCTTGCGGAACAAAACTGTGTGAGAGCAGGATACAACTGGAGAAATCTTTTTGAAATTTGATTGAAATTTTAATGGATCCAAGTCTCACTAACCTTAATTTGCCCATCAGTATCACTGTACCTGGACTTTGCCAAGCCTTTTCAACAGATTTAATTCACACATCACCGTATTTCTTCCTCATCAGTGTCCTTTAGAATTCTTAACTTTCTGGAAAATGAAATAAGAAGCATCTATGACATTTCTTTTATATATTCCATGATTTTAGTAAGTTTCCTACTGAAATACTTTTAAAAACTTTTACTCACTGAAGAGGAAATTCTGCTGATAAGTGAAAACCAATGTGTGGCTCTGGGTAGCTTTAATTTTTAAAGATTGAATTTTAAGAAATATATCAAAACAGTCATAGATTTTGCCCATGTGATTTATTCAAAAAGTAGGTATTGTAAAATATGGGTGTAGCCTACTGGCTTAAACTGGATTGTCAAAGTCTTCATGTATGATGTATAAACCAAAAAATGGAATATGTCTCAAAATTCTTTGAATTATAATTTGATTTTTAAAGAGTCTAAAAATCTGATTTGAATGTTAATTCTAAGAAAGCAAGTGATTATTTTCAAAGAAATATACCCCTGTTTTGCCTAAGTTTAATTGATACACAGATGAAGAAAAAGAGAGTTGATTTGGCTTTTTTGAGTACTTAATAAATTTTTATAACATTTACATCTATTTCCAAATAATAATTACCATAATAATAAATTCCCATTGCATTATATACTTGGGGAAATTCATTCTATAGTTCTATAACATATGATCCAGATGGAAATACTTAATTTTTCAAGACAGGAAGATTTTGTGTTAATTAGTCTATCTTCAATCCCATTCTAACATTCCAGTGAGTAAACAAAGGATTACTGATATTCTTTGAACAAAAGTAAAATATGGAATTACATATATTATTCTAAAAATATATAATTCAGTTGTAGCTCATAGACAGTAAAGATCCCATTGATTTTATAACAACAACGCTTCTAATGTCGTTTAAGATACTTCAGACGCAGAGTTATCCACGTGGTACTGGTAGATATTTCAGGAGAGCAGACTTACGCTGGAAGCAGGATGTGAGAGAAGATAATCTGGAGCATCTCATATGGCAATAGACACTGCTATGAAGCAACTCAATAAAACCTTAGATTTCACCAGATCACAATGGAAGCTTAAGCATCTAGCAGTAGGCACACAGAAGTTTGATTCAGAGTGTGGCCCCCTTCCTGTCCCCAAATACCACTATGGTACAAATCTCCCTGTGGTGCTGAGTTATATCTCTGAGAACCATGACTTTAAGTAACCTAAGATGCACAGGTGGTATCCTGTGACACAGGTATCCTCAGGTGGCCCCAGATGCACATAGAAATGCATGCAACAAAACTGAGCCTCAGTCTCCACAAACTGTTAACAGGAACCCAGAGACTTCATTTACACACAGAAGTCAACATTTAGATGTTCACAGTACGTAACTAAATACCACCCAAGAATACCAGAACCAGGAATTCGATCCGTATCTCAGGATAACCTCTTCTGCAATATAAACACAGACTTTACTCCTAGAACTGTTCTTCACATCGTAGGTAGTAAGTAAAAATCACATGAGACCTAACTGGTAAGAATTGCACTAAAATACAGAAAAACTCCGGTAAAGGGAAGAAAAGCAAAATGAATTCTTCCCTAAGTTGTAGTTTAAATGTTTCAAAGACAAAGAGCATGTATAGCCAGCTTCTCACAATGTACTGCCAAGAAATGCTGACTGTACAGCTGGACTGATCCAGATTGACATCAGTGGTAGGAGAGTCCAATAGAAGCTTTCAAGAAACAAGATATTCTTGGCAATAAAACTAAAAATATGACTAGTTATACCAGTTCTGATATAACGATGGCAGGTGTTCTTCACATTTTTTAAAGGCATTATCAGCTGAAAGCAATCCAAACAGTGATGAGCAAAAAGGAGAGCACCTGCTTTTCACTGATAAACACATACTGCTCAAGACAGGAGTTCCTGGATAAAGACACGTGTGTGCTTCTGTAATAGCTGCCTGTTTAAGAAATGTCTCGGAAAAGAAAAGGAAGAACCATCAGAATAACATGACTGCATTAAAAAGACACTTTTTTAATGTGTATATATTAAGAGGATAATTTCTTGTGCCATTTTTAATCAACAAGAGCTGTTTCTACAAATCTTCCTTACTCAGTCCAGCTGCTCCTTCTACTTTGTTATTCAGGAGGACTTGATTTGTAAGAAGCTATTTTTAAACTAAAAATCTGTTGATGATAGAAAAGAATAATGTTACGAGTCCTGGAAATGAAGTACTTTGACATTATAGTGAATATGTTCCTTTGCTGAGCACTGCTCCAACTACATCCAAGCCTGAAGAAATACCTGATGACCTTAAATCCTAAAGTGGAAACCATTATAAAAATCAAGCGAAAAGATTGCAATTACGTGGAACATTTATTGCAAATAGTCTAGATCTTTTTACTTCTTTTGCAAAATTTTCCAAGAATTGAATATATGAATCCTATTCAATGTACTAACGAATACTGAGACAAATATTTACCAAAACTTATGAAGAGCAACTTAGATAAAAAATGTTGATCTTCACAGCAGAACTCATGCACAGTGATTATTTTTGCCTTCAAACATAAGAGTTGTCATATGGCAATTAAAATAAATGTAAAAAAATATGCACTGAGTTATGCATTATGCCTTAAAATATTACCTGAATTTCAATAAATAACCCTATTTAAAAAAAAAAAAGAAAGGAAAAGTATAATTTAAGAGTCAGATACAAAATATAATCCATTCTTCTATGGTAGAAAAAAAGGATGTTTTTAGTACTTGTCATGTTACCAACTTTCAATTAACTTGCCAAGAAGATGACAAAGAGTTGATTTCTGAAACTGCAAAATAAAATTTCACACAATAAATCTTTCTGAAGACTTGTTCCCAGTCTGAAAATGGTCAAATCTATTCTATGTGGTAACACAAGGAAATGACAGTTCATGCATAGATTTAACATTATCCAAATACAGATAAAGTGGAACTGATTTTACCCTAAAATAGAAAAAAAATCTTAGAATATGATCAGGCAAGCACTGGGAAGGTTAAGAACTCAAATAGCTCATTTGATTTATGCAAAATTATTAAAAATCATCTCTTAGAAAAATCAATGCAAATAATAAAAAGATTTTAGCAGAGCTCTCCTATTTTGCCATTGTAGTATTTAGGCCTTTGGCTACTGAAATATTTCTCGTCTCATTATCATAATATAACATCAAACAAGCACTATTCTATCTGTCTCAGGTTTTTTAATGATGTATCAAATAGAATCATAGAATGTTTTGGGTTGCAAGGGGCCTTTTAAGCTTACCAAGTACAACCTCCCTACCATGGGCAGCGACATTTTCACTAGACCAGGTTTAAAACCATTACCCTTTGTTCTATAATACAGGCACTGGAAAAACATGTCTCTCCTTCTCATAAGCCCCCTTTAAGTATTGAAAGGTCACAATGAGGCCTCCCCAGAGCATATTCTTCTATGGGATGGACAACCCCCAACTCTCTCAACATTTTTTTCATAGTAGAAGTGTTCCAGTCCTCTGATATTTTTTGTGCCCATCTTTGGACCCTTTCAACACAAGCACATTTTTCTTGTGCTGGGGATCCCAGAGCTGGATGCTCTATTCCAGGTGGGGTCTCAAAAGAGAGGAGTGGATGGGGAGAATCACCTCACTCTATCTGTCAGGGTTCTCTGTGGATGGCATCCCTTCCTACTGCACCACAGGATGCAGACTCAATCTGTGCCACTAATAAAGATATTGAACAGTGTTAGTCGCAACAGGGACTGCCGAAGGACGCTGGTTTTTACTGATCTCCATTTGGGCATTGAGCTGTGGGCTGCCATTCTTTGGAAACACCCATCCATCCAACTCCTTATTCATTAAATAGTCCATCTGTAAAATCTATATCTTCTCAATTTAGAAAAAAAGGATATTATGTCAAAAGCCTTGCAGAAGTCCAGATACATGACACCAGTTGCTCTTCCCTTATCCACCAAGGCAGTCAGTCCACCATAGAAGGCTACCTGCTCAGTCAGGAACAATTTGCCCTTGGTGAAGATATGGAGGCTGTCTCAAATCACTTCCTTGTCATCCACATGCCTGGACATGTCTTCCAGGAAGTTCTGTCCTGTGATCTTACTGAGCACTGTTGTGAGGCTAACTAGTCAGTAGTTCCCAGGGTCTTCTTTTTTATCTTTTTTTCTTAAATGGGTGTGTTGTTTCCTTTTTCTCCAGTAACTGGGGATTTCACTTGACTGCCATGACTTCAAATATGGTGGAGAGAAGCTTAGCAACTGCACCTGTCAATTTCCTCAGGACCCTGGACATAAGGATCTCAACAGCTCCATTGAGCCTGTTTAAAGTTTTGAGGTGTCTTAGGAAAGTATGTATCATGGTACTGGAGCACTTGTAAAAGGAGCTTTAAGTGAACAGCTCAGCTTGTCTATACAGTAGACATGTAAATTTAGTCAGATGTACTTCTAGTCAATTAGTAAAGTTATCAATCCATTACCAGTCATCCCCAACTGTTACATTTTTTTTTTTTAAAGGCCTTAAGACATCTGCTCTGGACAGCCAATGTTTTGTAAAACCCCTATGAAACTAAATCATTACTTGGTCCATATTTGTATTTTCTGCCTTCACTGTGACTGGAACCAGGACCATATGTTTGCTAGAATGGTGTGAATACAACCACCACATAAGAAAACTTATTCATATACTTTGCACTCATTTATTCCCTAGAGCATGAAGGCATACATATATGAATATGTAAGCTTGTCTAATGTAGTTATAGATGTTTGTATTAATTATATGAATATTAATTTTATTTCTTTTTAGTTTCATAGCCTCTAGTAACTTGTGGTAATAATTAATACAAGTTAATGAAAAGGATATAATATTTGACAGAATATTTAATTTTTTTACTTTGCAATTCAATTTATGTCTCTATAATCTTACATTAGACTTAAATAGGGAGACAGAAGTTATGGATTGCCATACAATAACTTATACAATCTATTAGTTGATATGCCTCCTTAAGCTACTCTTTATTGTTGTGCAGTCTTGCATAAATAAGACCAGTGTTTTCACAGTAGGTTTTCTCTTAATCTAATAATTTTCTTAAAAAGATCTGCAGATAAAATAAAAATTCTAATATGTTGAAACTGGCTGACTTAACTGAAATTCAGTATTTCAACTGGGGAAGTACTATAACTTTATAGAAATTAATCATACTGATTCTTCCCTTTTTTTTTCCCCATATCAATCTTCATTTGTGCTAATGCATTTTGACAAAATACTCATTTTGTCAACTCTTGCTCTCATATACACTAAAGTGTAGGACAAAGTGTGTGTAGTTGACTCACACTGTCAGTATTAAGTATCTTCTGTTGTTGTGTTATTCTCTTGCTTACTTCGTCTACATCCTCAATGTCCCTCTCTGTTTTTAAGTGATGTAAATACAAACAATATTATCTGTAAACATATTTGTTTACCTTTCCAAATATTCTGCCCCTGTATTCTACTCTTGAGAGATCCCATCTTGAGTACTGTGTACAGTTTTGAAGTCCCCAGCACAAGAAGAACATTGACCTGTAGGAATGAGTCCAGAAGAGTCCAGAAGATGATTAGAGAAATGGAACACCTCTTCTGTGAGGAAAATCTGAGAGAACCGGGTTTGTTCAGCCTGGAAAAGAGAAGGCTTCAATTATCTAATTGTGGCTTGAAGGGAACCTACAAGAAAGCTGGAAAGAGACTCTTTACAAGACATGTAGTGACAGGACAAGGCAGAATGGCTTCAAACTGAAAGAGGGTAGGTTTAGATTAGGTATTAGGAAAATCCTTTACTGTCAGGGTGGTGAGATACTGGAACAGGTTTCCCAGAGCTGTTTGCGAATGCCGCATCCCTAGAAGTGTTCAAGGCCAGGTTGGAGGCGCTCTGAGAAATCTGGTCTGGTGAACGGTGTCCCTGCCCTTGCCCAGGAGGCTTGGAACTAGATGATCTTTAAGGTTCCTTACAACCCATTCTATGATTCTATGAAATTCATTACCTTCTTTATTGAGAAAAAGGAAAAGAAAAAAGAAAAACTAAAGATATTTAATGGATTCCAAGCCTCCATGTCTTCTGTTTCTAAGCTTTTACTTAGACAAGGTTTGTGATCTTTGCTAGGTTTTGCTTCTGGAACAAAATGATAGCACCAGATTTCCTTAACTGAACATCAGGAGGGACTTTCTGAAAATCTGAATTGATTATATCAACTGTTCTCTTTTTCACAGCATTCTCACTGACAAGCAGAAGATTCCAATGTGGAGGTTGTCAGATGCTTTTGATTGAATATGCTGTTTGGGAGCCAAAACACTTCACAAATATATATTGCTTTTTTTCCCCAATCCTTTTTCCATCTTTTCCTACTCCTATTCCCTTGCAAAATAGATTTTTCAAAACAGATCCTTTCAAAATATATTTATAAACATGGAAAATTTTTTGTGAAATGGAATTTTTTTCTCTCCGACAATGCATCTAGTAGATTACCAAGGTAATGGTTTTTTTGCATTCTCTTTGCTGAGAAGACATGCTTTTCCTAATCATCCTTTACATTTTCCACAGTGCAGTTGGTGGTATTCTTTGAGTTTTTTCCATTTATGGAGACGTTATTCCAAGACAGTGAATGAGCAGAGGACAGTACAGAGTTGCCACACCCATGCTGTCTTTTCCAGTAGTAATTCTTGCACATCTGTGGCAAAAATTTTCTTCAGTTTCAGCAATTTTTTAAGCTATCCAACTTTTTTTTATCAAACTTACATATACATATCTATGGAATTTCAAATTCTATTCTGATTATGAAAGGAAATTCTTTTTTTCTGTGTACACTGTCTTTGCCCATCATAATACAGAGTTTTAAAAATTGCCTTTAAAACATGACTTTTGTTAATTTTGTAGGTATCACAAGAAATCTGTCTTGTCTCCTGTGAGCTTAGAACAGAGATGGGCTGAAGAATGAACCAGCAATATTAATACTCGAACACGAATGAGTGGAGAAGCAGCCTATAAAGAACTACTAAAGTCAGTTCCTGAAAAGCTTGACAGCCCATGGTGAAAACCTTATTTTAACAGTTTATACTAACCTTACCTTACTTACTCATTATGCAACACATCAAAAAGTTAAAACTGTTTGCAATCACCAAATTGGAGAATATAATATGCTTTAACTTTCTTTAATTTTGCCTACTATGAGAATAGTAGCCTAACTTAAGACTTCTTCTGTAAATTTTTATTGAAATATTTTCAGAAATCTCTTGGTTTGTTCAGTCTTGACAAGTAAATTGAAACATTTTTAATATTTAAAATAATACAGAAGCATGTATTTTTCAAATCATTTGAGGGGAATACTTTTGCTTAGTTTAGACAGGTAGGAATAGATTCACATATTTTACCCTGCAATGTGTGATCAATTAGAAGGAACATATAGAAACCCTGATTGAATTCTCACATCTTTTTTTCTTTGTTTTTTTTTAAATATACAAGTGATCCCAATGATTTTGTTAAAGTTATATCTAATTGGAACTCATACAGTGTTAAGAAAAAAATAAAATTCCAGGCTTTTTCCTTGTCTTTTTATCTTAAAAGCTTTTTAATAACATTGAGACATTTACGCTGTCCTTTAGACTTAAGAAACAACTTCTTAAGGAAATAGAGATTCAGATATAGTGCTTTTCAGAGAACCACTGGCAAAAGACAAAATTGTGATTGTCACTAATACAGAGATTCCTTCTAATTTTATCAAAAGTTAGAAATAAAAGGGGGGAATAATGCAGGGAAAATAATCAAACCTCAAGTCCTAATTTCAATATTATAATGAAACACAATTACATTTTCATGATTAAAAAATATGTGTAGTGCTTACCTCCATTGTGCATATTGATCTAATCTATAGCCCATTATTTTTTCATGTTTTCCCTACTATATTGTGTTTTCTCCTTTTGGTCCAGCATATATTTAGTACCACTTGCTTCCTTTCAAAGTTCTCTGGTGCATCTCACTGGATTATTTTTTTAAAGAACTAGTGTTAAACTAATAAAAAATTACTATAAATAATAGTATAAATGAGGTTTGTAAATTACTGCTGCAGATGTTCAAACTATTTATAGTAGAAAAAAATATGCAAATGTTCAAGGAAAACTTGATTGGATAGATCAGTATCACCACTGAGGATACTGATTTTGTAAGGAAATCAAATAAACATGCACTGAATTATATTTGTATCCAAAGATTTTTGCATAGCTAAAATAATATTGATATTGATCCACAGCACCATGGTTGGACAATACCTTTTCTTTTCTTTTCTTACCTAATGCCAAAGATCAAAGAGATGATTTGTCTGATTGAGCTGCACCTTTGGAGAGAACTGGTTTCAGAATACAGGATATTTATTTATGAACAGTATTATAGAATTTACAGACCACCAAAATAATTAATACTGATTCATGCTTTTTTTTTCAGTATTTGTCAATTTTAAGCACTCAGACTTCTGAGACTGTTCTGACATTTGTATGGCAGTTTTGAAGACTTCCTCTTCACTCCTTTGTGTTTTACCTGATAATACTGAAGAACTTGCTCAGCATAAAAGAAACTAGTTACGCAAAGGACTGGGAAATCCTGGGAAAAAAAATTTTTCAGCCTTGCAGAAACCCCTCCAGGTATGGAAGAAGCAGTTCAAACTAACAAACAATCCCATCTCCCATTCTTTCTGTAGGCTATATTCTGTATTCATTTTCTGTAATTTTTTCACTGTTAAAATTTCTCCCCAGCTGCAAGCAACCAAAACCACAGGTACTTTCTACTTTGTTGCTACTAGAAATGTAGTCTTTTATAAACACTGCCTCATCGCCAAAAAAAAAAAGGGAAATAGAGCTCCTTCTCAATCAAAAACTGTCAAATCCATAATCTCATCTTAGTCATTCAGAAGATATTATTGTTAAGAAAATGTAGCTAAGGGTTCAACAGTTGTAAAACTAAATTTGTCACTGCTAAAAAGAAAAGGGTAAGTACAGCCAATCAGTCTATTACAGCTTCCATGAACTGGTTAGTAAAATGGCAAAGTTGAAGTGTTGGATTTTTTCTTAAGAAGTCAAGTGCCACATATTAGCAATTAATTTATAACAGAAGGCTTAGTTAGAGTCAAATTTCAACCCAACATTGAAACTACACAGGAACTGAAACATGGGAAAAAAATTTGAAAATCACTGACATAAATACAGTAGTTAAAAAAAGAGGGTAAAGTATGGAAAAAAAAAGAAAAATGCTAAAGGTTGATGGAAATATTTTACTATCACATGAATTACATAAGCTATGGTTGTTTCAGTAGCAGTATTTATTTCCTAATGATGTGCTTCTGTAATATATTGCTAGATGCAGATCAATGAGTTGGTATGCCAGATTCATTTCATGTCTTTGTCAGGTTAAAGATAAATTGATAAGCAAAATTCAGTCAGGCTCAATGCCAAAGGCAGAAGGTTTTAAATGTAATAGAAGCCTTATAAAGTTGGCAAAGGTAGCTTTTATAACTTTAGTTACCTTGTAAGAATCAAGATACAAGAAAAATCGGTATGCATGATTTGAACTTCACGAGGTTCCTTCCCTGAACCTTTTAAAAATTTGGAAGACTCATCAGTAAATCCAGACGGGGCAAGAAACTGTCATCCTCAAAACAATTTGTCTTTTCTGCCTTACCATTCAAAACTAACAGTGAATGAAAATATTAGCATACGGCTTTAAAAAAGCAAATTAAACACACTGGAATTAACAATTTTTTCCCATGTAATTTAAACGTCATATGCTCCTAAGCTGGTACTGCTTCAATTTCAATACTAATAAAAGTGCTGAAAGAATTGGCAGATAACTTTATTTAAAGACCTTTCAACTTTTTCAAGTCTCCCGAACAGGACAAGTTGATTGACACACAAATGGTGAGGCCTATTTCTTTCTTGAAGACAACTTTTTTTTGAAGACCAATACCCATTTTTATCTGAAAAGAGCTTTTATTTTTGTGAGGGATTGAAAAGATATTTTATAGAGAAAAACTCACTGAATTAATATTTAACATAGTATTTTTAATGCAGAAACATACAAAGAGTTGGAGATGTAGAATATCTAGTGTTCATGAAAGCTTCAGAAAATAAATTTTCTATCATTCAATCTAGAATTTCTACATAGGTCTATAGGATGGTAGAGTTGAAGCATACCTAAACTGCAAATAACCCTGTGGTAAATCAGAGGATTGGGCCCTGTTGAAGTGTTCTTTAATATTCCAAACAGCAAACTTCAAATCAGCATTGTGTAAACCATGAAAATACATCAGACTTTAATGGGGACTTTGTCATTACGAGGCCATTGAGTAAGTTTGGGTAATAGTATAAGGAGCTACACTCTGTGGTATACTTTGTAATGATGAGTGATTCCTTTGACTGGTTGTGCTCTCTTGGATATTAATCAATTTTTCAGTGTTTCTCTGAAATCCTAGGAATCACTTTGTTGGTAGTATTTTTTTTAATGTAAAATATTACTTCATGTAAATTTTATAACCCGTGCATGAATAAGTGCCATTGCAAGTGGCAGGAATCAAAAGGTCCTCGATTTATCATTGCAGCAACAGAACCAACTTTTGTAAGTTACTATGGATAAGAAACAAATAATATAATGAAATGACACTGTGGGTAAAAAATGGTCAATTAAAATTTATATCAGTGAAGACTAAAATCAGTTGCTACTTATTCAATTCAAACCCTGAAAAGCATTTTGTGTCTGTTTTTCCCTTCTTTTGATGTCTAATTTTGGGCCCTTAACAAAGTTCTGGGCAGAAGACATATTACAATTAAATAAAACCTAGTAGTTGATTGGTATTTTAGTATATTATATGACTGCAGGGTTTACTCTCATAAGCCAGCAACAGGAAATCAAATACTGAAAGGGTCGCAAAAATTACAATCAAATATAACTCACTTTCACATTGGCTGCTGGGTGAGGAAGAGGGCAATAGAAAACATTGGGAAAAGTTCCAGAGGATTTTAAGATATTATTGAAGTAATAGCCTGAACAAACATAATTTGATTAGAGCCATTCAGAGCAGGTTTAAGAGGGGAAACTCATGCTCAAGCAAATTAAAAGGTCTTCAAAGACGTTATTGTCATGATGTTCTGAGTGACTTCGAGTGATGGTAATGGGATATGGACCTGTTCACCTCTGGGTCATTATTTCAAATTTAGCCAAGGTCAACAGCAACCAAAACTTGTCAGTATCTTGTGGCTTAGTGACCTGTGTGAAATAAACTGAAGGTCTCTTTGTGTGCTTATTGGACACTAGCCCACATCAAAAGGCACGTCACAGCTGATGCTGCTGTTGTCAGTCTTAGCAGCAAGGAAGGGGCTGCATGGGCATGCAAGCTGCACGCCCCTCTGAACTGAGGCCGAGACTGATATATGCTGGGAGGTACTTCTAGAAACAGTGCCTTTGCTTTACCTGTACAGGTATGAGAACAAACTTGCTCAAGCACTATATGCAAATAAGTAATTAACAAATAAAAAAAAGAAAAAGAGGAAAATGGAAATATTAAAAAAAAAAAAAAAGAAGAAGAAGAAAGAAGAGACACAGTGCTAAAATCTTGTACTTCTTTTGGTTTAGTCTATATGAATAATTTTTAAAAAATATTGCAGAGAATACAGTCTTAGGGACATTTGTCATCAAGGCATAGAAGACAAAGCTTATTTTATTCAATGTATGTAAACAATTGAACTGTCAATGAAATGCAAACTGCACATATGTGATAGGTGTAAAATACTTTTTAAATTTATTGGCAAATATAGGCTATACAGGTATTTATTTGTAGAAAATTATTAATGAGTGAGTTCATTTATTTCAGGTTTTGAAGATACTGATCAAGGATAGCAATTGAGATGTCAGAGACTAGAAGATAACACAAACCAATGCTAAGAACATGTTTTGCCTACGGGCTAATGTCTTATATGTCTGCTCTGGGTACTGCTTAATTGGGTTGTTTGTTTAATTACTCATCCACTTATTCAACTTAGGATTCTGTCTGTACAGCTTAGTCATATTTTTCTGAAGTCCAGATATAAGAAGTCTCCCTAAAAAGCAAAGTGGTCATTTTACTCCTCCTCCCTCCAGATTTCGTGCCACACTTCTGGTCTGTAATGACAGATTCAGCAATGACTAAGGAGGAAGCCTCCTCCCTATTCCCACCCCCAGGGACTATCCCCAAAAGAAATGTTCTGAATCCCAAATGCCTGTAGGTGCCTTCTGAGGCAGGCATCAACTTACACATACCACTTCCTGTTCAGGACCATACTGAATGTTATCTGTTAATAGAAACCTCCTAGCCAACATGTACTGCAGTGGTGACCACCAAATTAAATCACGCATATATGATTGTTGCAGAAATAGGAACATATTGTACATCTTGTAACAGCAGGATTTCATAAAGAGGATAGCTAAGAAAAATTGTGTAGGTTAGAAATTAGCTAATGCTGACTGTATATCAAATGAGATGGCTAAAACACTCAGTTAATATAAACTTTAGTATAGAAACCAGTGGAAAATCAACCCATTTAAAAAAACCTCTTTTGCTCTAACTCTTCCTTTAAGTGTATGAATAATTTAGCTGGTAGGTTGCAGGTCTAAAAAACTCATATGGTATAGTGTTTAAATTAGCTTTTCAAGTCCAAAACAAGCACTCTAGTAAATGTATTTTTAATAAATCATTTACTTATTTGGATTGTATTAATTCATACATGTGTAACAAATTGAGATATCAAGACTGAGTTCTACCTTTTAATTTTCTTCACAGAAGCAGGTATGGGGCTGTGTTTTGGATTTGTACTGAACACGGAGTTGACAATATAGAGATGTTTTTGTTATTGCTGAGCAGGGCTTACACAGAGCCAAGGCCTTTTCTGCCTTCTGTACTGCCATGCTGGTGAGGAGGCTGAGGGGCATGGGAGGTTGGAAGGCGTCACAATCAGGACAGGTGACCCAAAATCACCAAAGGGATATTCCAGAACATATGACATCATGCTCAGCATATAAAGTGGGGGGAAGAAGAAGGGAGGAGAGTTCATTTGGAGTGATGACGTTTGTCTTCCCAAGTCACCGTTGCACAGGATGGAGCCCTGTTCTCCTGGAGATGGCTGAACACCTGCCTGCCCATGGGAAGCAGTGAATTAAGTCCTTGTTTTGCTTTGCCTGTGTGTGTGGCTTTTGCTCTTCCTATTAAACGGACTTTATCTCAACCTATGAGTTTTCTGCCTTTTACTCTTCCAAATCTCTCCCTGATCCTGCTGTTGGGGGAATGAGCAAGTGGCTCTGTGGGGCTTGGTTTCTGGCTGGGGTAAAACCATGGACAATGTCCTGTTTTATATAAAAGTGAAGCATCCCTTATTTCAATGGCTTTACCTGAAGCTATATAACGCCTAATATTCTGTTATTAGCTTCTCTTACAAATTCAGTATTCCATATTATAATAAACTTAATAGTTCAATTTTTAACATTATATCTTATCCCTGAATCATACTTATTTATGTTATACATGTGTACCTACAAGTAAGGAAAGATAAAATGTGAAAACCTCAAAAGTTAGTAATTGCTGTATTTAACAATGTTACAGAAGCCTTGGAAAGGTAATGATTCATCCACTGACGGCCATAGCATATAAAGGTAAATGTTAAATATCCCTCTGTCATTAAAATTGACATGGTGGTAAAAGATAGAATTTTCATTTTTTGCTATTTATTTATATTTGGCTACATAGCCAATGGAATGTCTGCTCAAAAACAAAGAACCTTTCACTAATGCTTACTTTTTTGCCTCATTTATCTTACAGGCTATCAACAAGAATCAGCTCTCCCTCTGCAAAGAAAACCTAAATGCTTATCACCCAGATGATATGCAAGAAAGGGCTCTGAATTTGTGGGCAAACTCTTATCTGTGGCATGCAGAAACACATGAAATATCAAAAGAGAAATGCATCAACATTAATGTCAGTGAGAAGGGAAGCAGGACCTGCCACTTTGATTAACAGATCACCTGACAGAGCTCCTTCCTGTGCATGGAGAACAAATATATAACTCTGGCAACCAGTCAGAGTTGCTGTTTTCTCAAGTCACAGTTATTAATTGCGTTGTAATCTTTGTTGCACCTCTCTCTGGTTATCCTATAGCACACAAGACTGAAGGCCAGACTTCTTTGTTTATATTTGCTCTGTATCAAGTATATTAGACCTGTTTCTTCTTAGATGAGAGATTAGCTTTCTAAAACTGTTTATACCACTCCTTTAATGACCCCTTTTGCTAGTATGTTCTATGAGTGGCTTTTCATAATGGACTTTCCAGAACTATCAAGATCATTTTTTATGTCTGTCTTCTTGTTTTGTGAAACAACCTGGTGTATGCAAATGACAGATTTCTCCTGTCACGGTAACTGCAAGTCAGGAACTGTACATGTACTTAAAAAACCCCATGCAGTATCACTATAAAATGTTATTCTAGTAATTCATATTTAATACATTTTCCCAGCCATTCCATTCTGAGTGTTGCTCAATAACATCACAAATGGGTAAGTGACAGTGAAACGGCACCATCAGAAACTCATAGTCATCCAGTGTCACAGGGACTTAAATGAAGTGTGTCTTCCTATCCTGCTGTTACACACCACTGAATATTCTATCCATCCTAACACTAGTTTAGTTCAAGATAATCCTCGTTGTCAATAAAAGTTTCTAGGAAACATAACAAACTTTTTTGTTCTCACTGCTATTTTTTCAATTTTACTTCCCCCTCCACTTGCTGGAATCATGGCAGTAAAGAACAGAAATTATCAAAAGCCACTGGCATCCAAGGATTTCAAATGTGGGACCAGCACTGGTTACAAACTGCCCAATCTATCAGGATCTTGGCTTTTTTAAGTAAGTTCAGTTTCTGGTAAAGAAAGTAACAGACCATACATGATCTAACTACAACCCCCAGCAGTCATCAAGTCTAATCCTTTTCTAACGCATAGCTTTTAGAAGGGATATAAAGACAGATTTCTACTCTCCTCATTCAGAATATAAGCAGATTGCAGTCAGATCCTATGACATTTAGGTGTTCCACACTGAGCACCCAAAACGTTTTTGCTGCTCTGCACTTAAAACTCTGAAGGAAGCCTGTACAAAAATATCTGTAAGATCATGCAGACAATTATCATAAACTTAACTAAAAGCATTACATTGCTATTCATAAAGGCTCATGGTAATCTAGTGTTGCAATTGTACTGCACGGAATATCTTTGTAGATATATAATTTCGTGGAACACTTTGTTTCTCTCCTTTGACTTTCACTGTCCCATCAGATTACATCCTCACGCATAATTTCTGAGATCTGTTTGGCAGCATATAATGGCTTGGGGAAAATGCATGTTACTTTTTGTGTCCTTTCAGGCTATTAATCATTAGTAACCTTGTATTCAGAGTTAGTTCATTAAATATGTATGCCTTTTGGTAATCTGATGCCTAATATATATTACAAACATTGTGCACTAACAGCAATTATATTCTCTCTAATGGGTTTTGTAATTGTAGTACCATGTTGGAGAAGTCTGTGAAGTCTGAAATTCTAAAAGTGCCAGTAAAACAGATTCTGCTAAATGATAGCTCAGTAATAAATACAGGGACAAAAGTATTACTTTGAAAAATGATAGAATAAACTGTTTAAGGAATTGAATTATTAAGATTCGTCTTTATTTCAATTTGATGAAGACAGTGATGAGGATGGAAAAAGCAAATCACAAATACTGCAAAATATCAGGATATTATAATGTTGTTGTTCAGTTCACATGTCCTCACTGCTCTAAACCAAGATTACTTCAAACTTTAAAAGGTTTTTTTTGTTTGTTTGTTTTGGGGCTTGATTGGTTTTTCAGTTAGTTTGTTTGGTTTTTTCCCAGTGGAAATGATCTTTTTGAGAGTTAGGTAATCGAGGACTAGCGGAATCTTCTTGGTGGAGATCACAAGAGATTTTCCACTTTCTATAAATAAAGTTCACCACAAATATTTACAAAAAACATTTGAATAATAGGAAAACTGACATCGCAAGTGTCTTTAGTCTATTTGTCTTATGCTAGTAAGCCTGCAAAAATAAGGACAATATTATATTACTAAGTAAAATAATATAAACCAAAAATGAACTATTGACTTTTTTTATGGCACTTTTCCCTCTGTGTTTTAATGAACTTGCACAGGATATGATGAACTGTCAGCAAATATTTGACATGCTTTAGATCTGATTTAGAAAATTTATCTGGGTTGTAGGTAGAAGTAGCAAGTTGTGTTGTTTAGGTGCATAACAAAGTTTTGCTCTGATTATAACCTAATAAAAAAAATATTTATTAAGAAAAAGGATGATGAGAGTACTCTTTCTTCGGTTACAAAGGTTTTTAAATATAGTTACTTTTGACATTCAGAAATATCACTGGCATAGAGCAAGGTTCATGAAATTTGAGGAGTGCTGACTCCAGAATTTCCAACTCATTACAAGTGGTGAGTGGATCTGAGATTCTAAAAGATATTTTGACATCTAATATCTTACATTTTTGTGGTGTAAAAAAATCTGTAAGGTTCTTGCTAGTCTGTGTTAATAAAAAGCTGACCTCACCACATAGAAGAGCAGAGAAACAAGGCAGGTAGGGACCAAACCAGTACCCTTCCCTGGCTAATCCCATACCCGGCACAAGAGAGCCATTAAAGAATTCTCCATTCACACAGGAGAGCCACCAGCCTATTACAGGCTCCTCCAGACACACGGTGGGGTAGAGAGGCACAGCAGACGGAGGGAACCCAATAATCCAACCAGACACACAAATTCCTGACCTCTTCCCTCCTGGAATTGCCTCAGGGGAGCCTCCAGTCACATGGGCTGAAGCACCATCATCTGCAGCAGCTCTCTGGAGGGTCTCTTGAATGGAGGGGTGTTACTGCCTGCATAGGTTTGAGACACATTATTGGATGCATGGGAAAAATATTTTGGGATGGTGTAACACTTATTTTGAAGTCTTTAGCAGATGAACAAAACGTGGGGGGATAAAAATATCAAGGATTAGGAAGGCAGGTGTAGTAAAATAGAGAGAGAAGGGGCTAAGAGGGACAGAGTGCCTGAAGACAGGTGGCTGCTAAGTGCACTTATCTGGCCAGGTCCAGAAGTTTGTTGTGTGCCTATCTGGAACACCTTCTCAGCCTCACTATTGCTTTCACCCAGGGGCATGGGGCTGCTGCAGCCTTGCCTCTCAGGTTGTTGGATTCAACAAGTCACTTACAGATCTGAGCCCTCAGACTTTTTCAGATTCAAGTTTAGTTTTCTTATACGTAATTTATAGGAAGGGCATTTCTCTTCAGTTTGCACGTGGTCATCAGCTCCTCATCCCAACAAATTGCTGTTTAATCATTTGATTGAACAAACTATGAATCCTGAGAAATGTATTTTATATTATTTGGAAATTTTAAGTCAATTTCTTTACAAAATACGTAAATGTTTATATCAGCTTTTACTAAGAGTTGTTCTTGTCCGTCAAGAAAGACTCAATGGAGTTAAAGAAAGTACAGAAGGACAACAAACATATAAGGAAACAGAACATGTACTTTTTAAAAAGAATTTGAAAAGGCTAGGATACTAATTTGAAATGGAGATGGCTAATTAGTAAGGTTTAGAAAAACCAGGAAGCTAGTGGATAAGTTGATACAGAACAAATTTGCCAAATCCCGTGGTAATACGCACAGGGGGCTGTCACTGAAGCTAGTACAAGAGAAACATTTTAAAAGTACTTAAAACATGAGGCAATAACATCCTGGAATTTACTGCTGCAGTAGTTGGCGGGTGAAAATTATATCAACAGGTTTTAAAGTGGTTTAGACAAATTAATAGATAGCAAGTCCATAGACAGATATTAAAGTGAATGCACAGAAATGTACCTTATAGAATCCTTAATTTAATGATTGTGGATAATAAAATTTACAAGGGAAATGGTAACCAGACTTGTATGCTAGTGGCATATCCCACTAACACAGCAGAAGGAGGGACTAAGTGTATGGTTCCACGTCAGAAACATTTCTTGCATTCTTATTTCTGTGTACTTCCATCAGTTTCAAGAGTCCAATTTCTTAAATCTTATAGAGATGAATTCCCTACATTTGTGATTGAAGGTCCTCGTTCTGCAGTTTTCCACATGAATATGTATTTTGCAGACAGTTTATCTAATTTTCACTGTCACACCAGTGTAGAAAATACAATAACTGGTTATGGCTTCAGACTGTTAAAGACTGCAAAAAGATGAAATGATAATTAAAGAAATATGTTCCAAAAAGAAATTATAGTGACAGCTAATCAACTAGCATTAACAGCATGAATAAAATATTAGAACAGGAAATATTGCTTTGAACCACGATCTTAAAATATAACATTAAAAGCATTTTAGGCATTTCCTAGGAAGCACCCAGGTACAGTCAATAGACATTGTATTTTTGGAAGATTCTTTCACACCAGTCAATAAAATCATCTGGTTCAGTTCCACTATTTGAAGTTCTGTTGTTAGGTCAAACAGTTTGAGAGAATGCTGTTTCTTTGGAGCACAAAATAAAACACTTTACAGTTCATCATTTCTATAGCAGATCACATCTCCTTCAGAAAAGTAAAAATTTATGCTAAACATAATATTGTTAAAGGACAAATTAGAAAGATTTCTCTTCCTTGATCTTGACCAAAATCATGAATTTGTTTAGAGTGAAATTCCTCCAAAAATTTATGCAACTTATTAACTGGAAAAGATGTTACTAAGAACATATGGAATAAAAACATCTTTTCCTTCATATTGGCTTTGCTCATCCCAAAATTGATTGTATTTTTAGTTGAAAAAAGGACTGAGTAAAATATTCAGATAGGTAGTAATAGGAACACTGTTTTCAGTCCATGTAAGAAGAAAAATAATAAATCTGCTATCCACCCTTGAAAATACCACTAGAAGGATAAGTTGTGATATTACAGACCTAATGGTTCAATACTTATAACCCTTATTTTATCTGAAGGTCACCCTCATGTTATCCATTTCTCTACAGAGATCGTACTTAAAGCAAATGACAACCAGTGAGATAATTTTAACGTAAGTACATCATTAAAACCTCTAAACATTAAAAATTTAGAAAATAGTTGTATGCTGTGAGGCATTGGTATGCAAGGCATAATTGTCTTAGCTCTCAGCATGGGCAACTTTTTAACAAACTGCAGTATAGTGTTTCTGCTGGAATATTTAAAGCAAAAGCTTTGGAATTGTCTCCTGATATGTAATGTCTCTTCTTGGGTGTAAGGCAAGGTTTAAAACTGTAAGGGATACTTTTCATCAGTGTTGATTGCCAATTGTTCCCAATATTCAGACACTCTAAAATTAAGTACATAGATCATTTATGTTGAATGTTCTAGAAATTCTTTCCTAACCTGAGTGCAGTCTGGAAAACTTGGGCATCAACTGCCTGCTGCGTGGACAGAATCTAAATTAAATATTTAAATCTATTGTCTGAATCTGCAGGTGCGAAATGGTGTGTAAAATCAGTAACTGTCCCAAAAATCACTCAGAAAAATAGATGCCCAGTTTAAATAATCAGAACTAATAATACTGTTACATCTGTAACTTCTGTGATTTCATGATTGCTGTAAAGATGTTTTGAATGCATCTATTTCTATGCAAATTCAGTGTGAATATGTCTGTTTATATGCAAATAAAACAGAATATAAAAAAAGGGATTTTTTTAAAGATGATTCACTTCTTAAATGTAACCACTAAAATACACAGTAATATCTTTGTTCTTTTGGTGTAATTGCTATAATTTCTTTGAAAATTTCCATCCATCTCCTATTTGTGCTGGCTATATTTTAGATAATAGAATCTGTTAACATAAAATTAAGGATAGCATCAGAAGCCTGCAAGCAAAACTATAAAAAATAGTGAAAATTATACGAACTTCCAAGTTAAAGGCAAAATTAACATTTCAAAGCAAGAAAACATAATGTTAAGAGTTCCAAGTTAACTTAACCCTCTCTCCTTAGACATCCCACTCATATTCCTCTGTCTTCACTACTCCTCTGTCTTAATGACATGTTATTCTTGAGTCTAGTTTTCCTGAAAGAACCTCAAAAAGGTTAAACTCATGAACTGAATGCTCATTTTTGCAGATTAATGCAAAGCACATATCCCAGAAATTATAGTTCTGGGATAGTTTTTATGTCTAAAATCTGTGTCTGTAGTCTGTGCATTGGGCCAGTATTTTATATTACCCATAGCATATTATTCTTAAAGAGCTCTGGAATCTCAAGTGCTAGTTGCGACCAGGTAATGAAGTCCATTTTATCTTCAGGCAAATATTCCTATAAAGGAACTTCAGCCGTGTGACTGTGTTATCTCCATGCTTAAGTACTTAGTTGGACTGGAGAGTACTTTGTGTGTACAGGACATTTTTATCCTCCAGAACAAATCCTGCCAGAGCAGTATGACCCTGAAAAACAGAATGAGGCTAAAAGGATGTGATTCTTTTCACTTTAGACATTTAGAAAAAAGACCTCTAAGCCTAGACCTTTTCTATACCAATTGATCCACCTCCAGAGATTAAAACATCCTCTAGTTCTTAAAAGAGCTGTGTCTGATGGACTGAAACAGTGAATTCCTGCTCAAAGAGGCTCAAGCTCAGACAAGGGCCTTGTTCAGTCAAATTCCATATACAGCCAAGGGTGGAATGTTTGGCAACATTCACAGTGAATGTTTTTGTAGTGTCTGACTAGAGTTTCGTGTTCAATGCCTTTCCTCCAGGCAGAATGCACCTCCAAGAGAGCCTGGTTCCACCTACACCCTTTCAGCAGGTAGTTAAAGAGAAAAGAAAGGTGTCCTCTTCTTCTACCTGACATATATTTGAATAGATTTATTTATATATATATATTTAAAACAGTTATCATAACATTTATCTAGGGGGCTGACCCCTCTCTGAAGTGCACTCATGGCCTCTTTGATGTCCAACCTATTATACGTGTGAATCAGTACCTTATTTTTTGAGATAAGGCCTCTCATAAAACATATGTACAAGTTTTAGCCTACTGGTATGTTAATTGTCTCTCATATCTTCAGGCAGAAAAAGAACATGCCTGCAAGAAGATCTTGGATTGTACTGACTTATCATTACTGACAATAATATCAATTGATCTCTTTCCTAGACACTGAACGATATATAGGTTAAAGTTAAAATTGAAACTTAATTGTTTTGATTATAAAATCACAATGTACTAAAATTCTGATAAAAATAGATTTACCTTTTAGATGAAAGAGGAAAAAAAGAAAAGCACCCTAACGCATCTCACTTTTAAACAGAAATCATGAATCTTTGAGAATTTCAGCCTCAAATGAATTCCTTGGTAGATGGGAATTATGACTTCTCCAATAACTTATTTGCAAACTATCTATCTAATAATTTATCAGCAGGAACTAATGAACTCCCACATCCTGTACAATTTCATTTAGACTACAAAAAGACGCATCAAATTGAAAGCCATCCATACAGTATATATTCAAAGCATAAGTGAAAACTTAAGCATGGGTCTGCTATGACACACAAACTCGGTAAATAAACTACTTACTTTAAATACTCCACTGATTATCATAAAGCAGACTGAGAAACACTGAAATTGCATCTTTCTTCCAATATTCCATTTACTTTAATGCATTGTCTCAGTGTTATATTGATATAGAGATGTTTGAAAATGGTGCCTGTAATCTACATTTTTGATCTGTTTAAAGAGCTGCTGGCTTCAGCAGAACATTAATGCAAATCTAATGTACCTGCTGGTATGATTAGCTGAATCAAATGATGGCATTTAAGTAACACCTAAATAATCTTAATTAGGATCTTCAGCTCATCTTAGCACTTGGAACTCTACAGATGGATAGTCTTAATTATCAGCCTTTTGATTAGGATAACAGCTCTAATCAAGATGATGTGGTTCTGATAGACAGCGTATCAGTAAATTAATGACTGTTGTTAAAAGGAAAACATAAGTGAAAAACAAGAGCTGTCTGCTATCTGGAACCTGGTAAAAGAATAAAGTCTACAGTATGTGAAGAAATTAATGTTTTGTGGAAAGAACATAAGTATTCACATTTGGTATGTGTGGAATTGAGCCAATAATAACGCCTACCCCCAGTTTTCCCCACTCTACCGCCCCTACGCTAAATATGGATGAGTTCTCTCTTGCACAGTCACAAATCATGAGTAATGCAAATTAGTTTATAAACATTCCTTTTTGACACCTGGTGATTTTATGAATGTCCGATGGACACAGGGCATATTAACCAATGTCAGTGAAAAGGTTCCAATATATACGTAAAAGTAACAAATGGCTTTTGGGTGTTAGTGAGTGCTGTTCATTTGGAAGGGAGGCTATAAATTTAAAAGTATTGCTACATCACCAGAAACACAAAAACACACATGAAAATGCAGCATTTTCTTGCAGCCAACTTACATGGTGTAACATCTGCTTCTGCAATGTTTCATAATTCACTGCTGGAAAATTAATATAAGTGTTAGACTAATTAGGATACCATGGTAGGATATGATAAAGTGTTTGTTATCATTATCCAGATATTGAAATTATTAGTTAAGTGTTTAAAACACCCTCCACTTCATCCTAATGATCACAACCGTACATTTTACTTATCAGTAACTCTTCAAAAGTTATTTTGTATTAGCAAATGAAGGGCATTGAAATGTTATCTGGTTTTGCCTAGTTCAGATTATTATGCTGAATAATTTCTCACTTCCTGGTGAGGGTGAGACCTATAGGAAAAAAATTGTTTTCAACTTTAAATGAGTATGTTGGGCTTACTTTCAGATGCATTCCAATCTTCCTATTGAAATTAACAAACTTCACCACTATAGTAAGGGGAAAGCAAAATTAAAAAAAAAACAAAGAAAACAAAACAAGAAACATCCCAAACCACACTAAACCAACTGAACTTGAGGATAAATAACAGAATGAAGGTAGAAGGTAATGTCTAGAGATGAAAAACAGGTATGTTTTGGAGGAAGAAATAATCAGGATAAGAAAAGTAGCTGACTCCTAAAGTAACGGTGTAAGAGCAGCTTATATACACCATCTTATCAGTGTGTTCTTTTCTTATTCAAGGAATTTGGTGGGAGAGAAGGCTTAAGGGTTTTCATTGTTATGCTTTATTTTCAGGGAACCCTGGCAAATCCATGCTACCCCTACAAACACTTAGTGTGGAAAACAGATGTTATACAGAGAATAACTGACCTTCTATGATCAAACTAGCCTTGCATGCCACGACAGTTACTGGGTTTATCTGATTAAGACTGCCTATCAGATCAAATTACCTGAGAAATGCTGGCTTTGGACACATGAAAAGGGAAGTTTTCCTGGGCAAGTGGCAGTCATAAGTGTTTTTGAGAGATAAAAAGAAAAGAATTTTAAACTATTGGTGTTAGATGGCACTCTTCACAAAATCATTCTTGGAGGAAATATTAATGAAGACTCAGCATTTTCCTGATTATATGACCTGACATTTAGTCAAGTCACGCACTGGAAGACCTCCCTTTGAAAGTGAAGGAGAGCAATGACACTAGCCTAAGAATGCTAAGAGAGTGTTAATACTGAGTTTCCCACTGATGTAAGATTTCCATTTTAAATTTGCGATCACTTGATTGATTTATATAAAATACCAGGTCAAAGAGTCCAGTACAAACTGTATTCATCTTATGAACTATATTAGTTGAGATAAAAGCCCCCAAAAGATATTATGATTTGTGTAATTTCATGCAGCTATCAGTTCTCCCTCAGCACCTCTCCCCATCTAACCTACAGATATTAAAGATACATGATCTAAAGAAAAATTTGGGGCTTAAATCCTCCAGTTATGCTGTCAAGTGGGATATAGTCAAAGGTATATCTTGAAGTTCTGATACATTTAAACACAAGACAGTTTGTAGCAGATTCAGAAGAATGTGAATGTCAAAAAAATGCAAATAAAGTCAGACTTTGAGCCTTAATAAACGTATTATTTTAGGACAAGCAAAGTATGCCTGTTCTCCAATTTTAAGTGTGCTACTAACTTTGGCCCACTGCATATTTTTTCACACTGTTGATAGAAATTTTAGCCTTAAGCATTTAGAAAAAGAAATAACAAAAGAGATGTAAAATGTTTATAATAAACTATTTGCTTTTTTTTTTTGGCATTTTGTTAAATATATCAGTCTGTTATATATAAGTCAGGCCCAAAAAAGTATGTTGCCTTTTTCACAAACTCCTTTGTGAATAATGTTTCAAAAGAACAGGATAAAAGGTAATACCTTGATAATCCTTCATCTATCCTCACCAGCATAGTAAAGCCTGTATTTAGAATTATATGTTGAATAGAGTAAGCAGAAATATGTAGCTTATTAAATCAGCCATTTAATATAGTCTAAAATGTATTTATTTTATACATCGTACAATCTAACTCTTTTAATTAATTGATTTTTAATAAACACTTGCATAGTGCTTGCTGTAATGTCAGTTAAATGCCTATTTGTAAGTAAATAAGCATTACCAATTTACATTTATAAAATAGGGCCCTATTCCTGCAAGTGGAACCAGACTGATGGATTCTGGTACCACACTGTCCCCAGTAGGACATTTTGGAAAACACAGGAGAACTCACAAAAGTCCAAAGGAAACAACAACGACAAAAATTATATAGGATGTTTTTTGTATGAGAAGTTTTGCTTGTTCTTTCTTGAGACCTTCCATAAACTCCATTACTCATCATGCAGTGTCCAACACCCTGTGAACGGAAGCTGAAATACTGCAGGCTGGATCCATGTGGAACACAAGCTCTTTGTCTTCTGACACCTCTGTGTGCACACAGGTACACAATAAGTGTGGCCCTGGACCCAGATGTCACTTGCTGAATCTTGCAGGTGCCTCCACCCACATTTCAGTGTTGGCATTCACAACCAGCCTTAAAGACCTTTGCTTACTCCTTAGAAGACTGCTTCCTCTTCATCTTTAGTGTTATTTCATTTACTTAAAGGAATTAAGTCTTAGGCTGTTTTAAATTGTATAGAAATCTTATATATAATACTATTCTGTAAACCAAAAGACTGAAATAGGGATGGGCAGAGAAGGATAGGGAAGAACAAAAAGGAAAGGGCACGACATAGCAAGACCTTGAATGACATTTGATATTGAAATTGCTCACCATTTACCATGGTACTAATTGGTCTCTAACTAAGACTTTTCCATTTAAAATTATATGCTTCTCTGCTGTAGATTATGGCTATCAATTAATCACAATAATGACATTTCCAACTGAGATCTGAACCAGTGTCACCACTGAGTGAAGTCTTAAAATGCACACACCCCTCAAAAAAGCCTAAAATCATTCAACGTTTTAAGAGATACATTTTCTAGGTATTTTCATTTTTTCTCACTTAGTTACACTTCTGCTTGTTGTTGCTGATACAAATTATCTGATTCAAAATGTTTATGTTAGAAAGTTAAACCCATGAAATGTTAATGCCACATGATGCTAAGTGGGATGTGGGAATTAACCAGTCTTAGAAATTGTGGAA
Source organism: Atrichornis clamosus (assembly GCA_013400975.1). Classification (NCBI taxonomy): domain Eukaryota; kingdom Metazoa; phylum Chordata; class Aves; order Passeriformes; family Menuridae; genus Atrichornis; species Atrichornis clamosus. Next base: position 229,973 of record WBMZ01008997.1, read on the forward strand.
ATAATTTCTTGCTTGTCTTTACTCTACAAGAGTACAGTATTTTCATTTATTTTCTGTTCAGGTTTTTACCACAGAATTGGGTAATTAGTACCAATTTAAGACATATTAAGTAGGGGAAATTAAACTGAGTTTAGCATGCAAAATGTGAAAAGGTTTTTAAAATATATTTGAAATGTAGTAAAGGTGTTTGATTTCTTAGGTTAGCTATTTTATATGGACAATATGTGCTGACATGATGCCTAAACAGTAGGCAGATCATTTTATAATCATCTTAATAATTTTATTTTTATTGGACTATTTGGTAATGTCTCTGTATGTAGAGTAAATATACTGTGGCTAAAAGGTTTCAGCAGTTTACCTATAGATTCAGTGATCCGATAGCTAGATACTCTCAAATAAACTACATTTGAAATATACTTCACCAAATTTTTAAAATATTTTGATCACAGGACTGTAAGCATGAAAAAGATATGTGAAGACATATAAAAATATCATGAGGGCTAAATCTCATAAAACTACATTTGATCCACTGCTTAGTCTACGTATCTTTCTTTCTGGAAGAAAGGGACAAATGCCTGAGGTGTGGCAATATGAAACATATAATACACACCAGGCCTTTTTTTCAGTGTAGTTCTTATGCATCAGTGAGAAAGTCTTGGAATGGTACTCAGTGTGACACACCTGCAATCACACGTGAGTATCCACCTTGATCCTCAACCATTCTTTATCCCCAACTTGTATTTCACATCAGCGAAGAAAAAAAGTTGTCCCTCCTGCTACCTACCAAAATTCTTCTCAGTCTCACTGTTGACTAGGATTGGCTGAGGCCAGACATGAGCTATGCATTTAAAATCACAAACCATTGTCCAAACAGAAAAGATGTTCCATTGCTATAACTACATAACGCGCCATATAATAATTATTATGTTAATAATAATAATAATAATAGTCATGGATATTGCAAAAAGTAACAGCTTTGGGCATGATATTGTGATGACCACTCTATCTTTAGACAGCAATTAAAATGTACATCTGGCCAAAAGGAACAATTTCATTTCAAGGGGAGGAGAGTGGTGTGTGTGTGTGTGTAATATGTATAAATACAGGTGATATATATGCACACACACAAACACATTCCACTTACCTATCTAACTATTTAACAAGTTCCTCTACTCCAGATTCCAAATAGCCAAATAGTCACAAAAGGTTAAATGCATCCTTATCCTGTAATAAGCGTTAATTTTCTTTTCTTATCTGGTGTATTAGTTTTCTTTTCTTATCAGGTATAATAGAAAACAAGTTTCAAATGTCTGGTTTGCATGTGATGGAAAAAGAAGCTGAATTTTATTCAAATAGGCTGTTTCAAACTCTTCAAATCACTTCTAAAGGCAGTTTTGCTAGAACACAAATTTACTTTTATTTCTGTGAAATAGAATTTATTGGTTTCAATGTATCAACTTCTTCAAATAAAAATCAAGGAAACAACCAAAAAAAGAACCAACACTATGTTCTTAAACACTTATAGTTGTTGCAATACAGAGGTTTTTGTACCTTTAAGAACTGAGCATTCATTAGTAGTGTCTAATAATGAGTCAAACTGCTCATCTGAAACTAATTTAAAAAATCACCCATTTCAGTGTAGTTAGAATAACTACAGATGGATGGACATAACCGTTAACTGACTTTTGTGCTTTTCTTTCCATTTGTGAACTGCTGACAGTATTTCTATCCTTTAAGTTCAAAATTAGTAAAATTGTTTGAAAAACCTGTCTGGAAAATAAATCAATATCTGTAGAAAAATTCATATTTTCCAACAGAATTTTACCTGTGTCTTTCAATTGAAATTTAAAATAGTCAGATTTTTATATGATTTTATTTAATTACTTACTTAAACATCAATTATATTTACAATTTCTCACCTTAATTTAGACCCTTGAATTGGGTTTTCAATTTTTTTAGCTGATACAGACTAAGCTATTTCTTAATGCATACTTAAACAAGAAAAAAACCCACAAACACAAACATTATTTATTTGCCAGTGGTTTTAGATTTAAAGCTATATAATTGTTTAAAGTACTCAACGTGTTCTTAGAAATTTCAGGAAAAACTGATTCTGAACTGCAGATATTGGAAAATTAATCTTGGGCAAACAAGGCTTGACACTAATTGGTTACAATGCCTATGATAACAAACTGTTAACAGGGTGGACTTAGAGTGTCAATCATCAACCGCTTGGTTGTATCAACAACTAAATGCTTATTTAATCAAGTTGTAGAAGGTAATCTTAGAAGGGTTCAAGTTTATTTTGTTTCCTTAGATTTTTGGGGGGGCAGTGGAGGGAAGGAAGGAAGAAAGGAGGAGAGGACAAATTTGATCAGGATTATTTGATCTATAAAAGCACATTTTAATAAAATTACAAACTAAAAGGTTTAGCTGAAATTGACTGAAAGTGTGCAAATAGCATCAGATATGAAGGCAAATGCTCAATGTCAAATAGAGAAGTTAGATAAGTAATTCAGTAAGCGGGAAAAATGAATCCCCGAGACCCATGACAGTGAACTGATCACCAGAAATTTTAACTAATTCTGTAGAATGTTGCTGCTATGAGGCAGTATTGCTGTTCAATACAGTGGCTACCCAGGAGAGTTAAGAATTGGGATTTAACTTCCTTTTGCCAAAGAGAGAATAAGCCACCTTCTGATCACAAAGATAGTATATGAAGGCAAACCCTAGTCTCATCCTTTCCAATAATTCCTAAGAACAGTAGCAAACACTGCATTTTGTTAGCAGAGCTGTCTTGATGGTGTTTTCAGGGGCCATGCCCCTGCTGAGTCAGTGCTCTTCAGAAGTTTCTAGAGAAAAGTGCCTGCTGCTACATGACCATCTGGTTTAGATGGAAACAGGACACCAACGTGAAATGAAGACCTCTCTTCCATCACCTTTCCCTTACTCCTCCTCTCACTCCTCTTTTCTCTCTGTCTTTCCCCGTAAGTCAGATCATGTTGTAAGGGAAATCAGATTAATTAACAACCTCTGTTAAAGTCCTCTGTTTTTATTATGCAAAGTCAGAGAGACCCATCGCAAAAGAGAAAAAGAATGTGGTTCAGATACAAAGATTTTGACAAAAAAATTCAACAGTATCTTCGTAATGATATGAAGAGTCCAAATTTAAGATTAACTCAAGGATTTAGACCTCCATATTGGGCATGGGTGAATCACAGGACTAAAATCATGGGGTTTGGATTCAGTTTTACTGTCTTGTGTAGGAATTTACACTATATCAGAGTACACAAATTAGATATTGTGAATAATATCTGTGAATAATGCAATCTGTGGGAAAACCTGTGTAACTTCTGCATGTTGACAGAATCGTACTGTGAGTACAATATGAGACATTTTCCCACTTTGTTTTTGTTGTATTTTAGCTATTGCCTAAAACCCATCTAAATTAAATACTTTTTTAGTAAATTAATAATATTTCACAGTCTGGTTTTAAATGCTTCAAAGCTGATTTGGCTTTACACAGATTATAGATAGAGCCAGAGCATATTTGTGTCCATGACATTGATAAAATAGAGGTATAAACCAAAGCTAAAATTAGAGGGTGGTTGGTTGCTTTGTGTTGGGATTTTTTTTGGTAGTTGTTTGCTTGTTGTTTGGTTTTGCTATAAGGTCTGAATAGGGCAAACCTAGAGATCTCTACATTATTTTCTCTGTTGAAATAAGGAAAAAAAATTACTTACACACTTTCTTTGGGTTTTTTTGCTTTCTGTAAGAGACAGTTTGAAACCCAGACATAACCCTTAAAGATAGTTTGGAACGCCCAAACCCATTACTTTGTGACTTATTTTTAGGGTAAAAAGTATTAGTAGAAGAGGACAAATAAACAAGATACATTAATCAACCTTAAGATGAAAGATTTCTTCATATCCCCTATCTTAAAGATAAGGTAACAGTCAAATTTTAACTTAGACAGAAAACAATGAATTTTCTTTTGATCTCTGGAAATTCCTTTTCTCATAGTTAAAGTGGCACAATGATAGCGAGGTCCTTTTCAACATCAGCGCTCTGACAAAATCTGTGGTTTTCAGTAGAAATTATTAGTGTGGTATAATGTTTTAAGATAGCTGACAGATTTTTAATGTCTTCTGTGTAGTCATGTTCAAGATTGTAAACAGTTAAATGCTTTGAAAGTATATGAACAGCAGCATTGAAAAAAATTATCAGATATCAAAATAAATATTTATAAATTTATCTTTATTTAACATATCTGTTCTTTCTCCATTCTGAAAAGAATCTTATCTGTGTGTATGTTTAGAACTGCACATGCAATTTGGAAGCTATCTTTTATTATGACAGCAGTAATATTTCTGTTTAAATCACCACATCCTAAGCCTATTGTAGAGTAGGAATATCTTAGAACACACAAATAGCATCAATATTGTTACATGAATATTTAAGAGAAATAAAAGCATTCCATTATCTTCTTGAAAATACATATCTGGTCAGTGCAGTTCTTTAGTCCCTGAGACCTTGTGTTTATTGTTAGAACAATACAGCACTTCAGATTTCCTCCTTACAGAAGAGCTACATCATGGTCCTATTAAATGTATGAACCTAATTTGAAATCAGCTCTTTTCAGACTGATAGTTTCACTCAGTAAAAAGTTGAGTAAATTAATGCAATTTACTTTACCAAAGTTACTCATGGCACATGACCAGAAACTGAAACCCACTGTGCAATTCAGTGATATCTTCTTATGTCTATATCTGGTTTAAAAACTTTTCTCTTGCCCATTCTCACCATATCTACTAATTCAGATTATAGCTATTCCATGCTGGTAGGTGCTTTATAAAAGAGACAGATGCATACACTTTAATACAATTTATAAGAATAATGTTTAGTATCTATATTCTGTATTTGATTGCCTTGTCAACTTGGCTGTTCAAAACAAAGGACATTAACTTCTCAACAGAAAGAAAATGGTCAGGGAAAGAAATTACAGTTGTCCATAGGGAAAGGAGGATCTCTATTAAGGATAATACAATTGCTTTTGAGACAAATAACTTTGGAGTTCTTTAATACTTCCTGAAATATGTCTCTAACCTTTTCCTAGTACTGTATTACCCAGTCAGTCAGACTACTGTTATTTCGTACATGACAGGGATGAAGAATGCCTGAGTCAGGTATCCTTCTGAAAGCAGTATATAATCAGGAGCACTTCTGTCAATTTATGCTGCCGTTTTGAAATGAAATCTCACAGGCTGCCTATCTGCCTTATAGTTCTAGATGGCTCCAACATCATGTGTCATTATTAGCATATTCAAATAGAACTATTATCATGTAGTAATTCCATTTCAATCCAGCCCAGAATTTCTAAAGATGTTAGCTGGTATTAAATCGTGTTGTCAACGGTTCACTGATGTCAGCATTAAGTTACGTGAGAATGAAGTTTCTGTACCAAAGAAGCCATTTCCTCACGTTCAACCTGAAGGAAAGAAGCAAACGGAAGTAAAAATTATAACTCCAAAGATCAAAGATACTCTGCTTTCTGGTGAGCCTAGTTAAATGACTGAGGATAATACTGTAAAGGGAATGGATGAAGTAATGAAAACTGGTGTTGGAGTGGTTTGAATGATATCCAGTCTGCTGAGGCAGCTCAACAAGTTCAACTTGTGATCTGATGCAACATGTGTGATTTTACCTAACACAAATTACAAAGCACTCACACAATATCTTGCCAGCAGAAAGTGTGCAAGTAGTTGTAGCAACTTCAGCTGACATTACAAGGACTTTGCAAGGCTTTTTCTCCATGACAAGTGGGATGAGTAGTCACACAAATGGATATTGATGTCTTCTTGACTATAGTCAGCATAAGGCCCTTTCTAGCTCTCTTTTATTATAGTGGTTTTGATTTCTTGAAGGAATTTTCCATAGCTTATACTGAAATTGAAAGAAATAAGTATTAATTTCACATTCTCAAGTCACAGATATTTTCTAAGCAAAAAGGGATTATTCACCCTCTAGTTTCAATAGGAAATTAAAAATATTCAACCCTCCCCCTCCTGCCCTATTCATGTTTGCCACTTTTAATAAATATATTAAATACATCCTTTTAGCAGGGGGTGGGCAAGTGTCTGTCAAGGTTTTTCTCTAAAAGAACATATATAGACTACCACATGCATGGATGCCATTGTCCAACACTTTATGATCTTAGATCCATTTTGGGATGTCCTTCTCACTGACTATGATATATTACTTTGATGTACAGTTAAAGTTACCATATGGGATACCCTTGAGGTACCTCAGCTATGTAGCTGCAAAAGTTTAGCAATCATCACGGACTCAACTTGACCAGCTTCTGGAAAATACCTTGAAAATGTATCCTTTCACTCCCTTTTGCACATAGACCCATAAACCCATATTTAGCTGCCAATACCCCAGGCAAGAAGTTTTAGGTACATTCCCATGTACTATTCACTAGACCAAATTCTCCATCACAGATACAGCCTACAGTTTAAAGAGGGGTGTATGAGAGATGTGGAAGCTACTGCAGTACAAAAAATAAATGAGAAAGAGCGCTGCCAAAGAGAGTAGGAACTGTAATCAGAGCACTAATGAAGTATCAAAACATACCCTGAAAAAGCTTGTGTATATTGCTTAACTAACCAGACATTTATTTGTTCAGTATCTTAGAAGGGTCCAATTTTAAGAAATTAGTTAGTTCATACGTCTGTTTATAAGTGCTTCTGTTAGTAAATAAAGGCAACTTTTTCCTGTTTACATGTTTAGTCAAAAGTTATTAGAAGGTGGGACATTTCCAATCTATGATCCCAACTGTTAAAAATTTATGTACAAAATTCAAATCTGGTATGAAATTTTAGAAGTGTCTGTCTTTAGATACACAATAAATTACCTACAATAATGATATTTTCCAAAGTGAAAGTGATTTAATAATTTATTTATTACAGAAAAAGCCTCTGTATCTTGGCAATTTCGCCATATACATCCATAACAACATTTTGCAGGCACTGTGCAGATGTTAAGTGTTGCTCATGAAGTACAAATTTTTAGCTTAACCCACCAGCAGGGGAAAGCAGGAGAGAGAATATAATGCAAACTATCAAAGTATTTTGCTATAATTATACATAATTATAGCAAAATACTTTGATAGTTTGCATTACATTCTCCAGAAGGCCACCTCTCCTAGTTGGCTCCTCTATAACTTGTGAAACATCCTGAATGTTTGTGCCCTCCTGTGTTGTCCCTCCTGCTGATATTGGGGTGGCTGCAGTCCCCCACAAGAACCCAGGCCTGCAAATGTGAGGCTTCTTCTAGTTTTCTGAAGAAGGTGTCATTTAATTCTTCATTATCAGAAATGTATGGCAGTGTCACACATTGTTTCACCTACTAAGCCTGATGAGCTAGCAGCTCCTCCTGAGGCACAGCTCTAGGCATTACTCTTGCAACTTCCCCTTCTCAAGTCCCCGTGACTCCCCAGTTGCCTTAAATTCTGTTTACAATTCTTAAAGTACTTGAATTTAGTCATTACAGTTTTCCTGCTGATCTCTAAAACACAATAATTAAACATTTATCCCCAGGAAAAAACCATATTTTCCTCTGATCTTATATATAATGCAAGCACCCCATATATAACTATTCAATTTGAAAATATTTTCTACAGATCGTGAGAAAAATAATTAAATACATTTATTAAATTCATTAATTAGAATATGACTGTATTAAAATATCTGAATGAATTTTGAAGTAAGATAATCTAATTCCTAATTCTTGTCAAAAAGATGGTATTGTAGTTAAAATGCATATCTGTAAAAGCCAAAACTGAACAAATATTTAATTACTAAATGAAAGCCTTCCTATCCTTTTTGTTTTTCTTCTACCCAATTACTTCTTTAGTACTTGATAGTTACTTTCATATGTTGCTGAGTTTGTGTTTGATTTCTTTTGTTTTGTTTTGGGTTTTTTTCCCTTCAAGTACTTTTATAATAATCCAAGTGGAACAGCAGCATTTAATTGCTCTTTATGCTGTGTACTCTGTGATTTGTATTCATTTCAGCTTGTTTTCCATTTACTGTATTTTTCTAAGAGCTAGGAGTTACCATGCTATTCTTCCTCTCCAGTTACAAAAGTATTTTACATCTCATCTAGCAATTCAAGCCAATAAATGAAATGTCTCATATTCAGGCCCTGGCAACAGGAATGCATTTGAAGTAAGATGGCCTTTCCCATGATACAGCATAATTTTGAGGGGAAAGCAGAGCCAAGATACATCTATTGACACCATCTATATCTTTCAAGTCTGAAGACATTTCTGAACAATCATGCAGCCACTTCAGATTCTTCCTATCTGGCATTTTATATTGTTCTAAAGAGATCATAATACATAGCAATACTGAATATAAATTCTACTTGTTACTCTAAAGATACATTATCCTTTTTTCTGGTGTGCCAAATGCAGCTCTTATACTGCTAAAAATCATCTAGTACACAGAGTACAAGATAATAACAACTTCAGTGAGTAACTTTGTCTTCTAGGAAGCCATATAACCTGGGAGGCATTCATGGTTAAAAGTGCCTTGAACGTATCCAAAAACATATATACGACCTTATACTTGGTTTTGAACATGTAAAAGTGAAAAAAACCCCAAAACACCCTCCTAGCAGACTTCCTTCACCTGGATATCCCAATGGTATTTTTCTCTCAGTACTCAGTGATGTTGTGAATTTTGCCCTTCTTGGTAATATAGAACATTAAAAAGTTTTTTATCTGAGATAATATAATCTGTTGGTTTGGCGGTTTTTTATGAGCTATAGGAGCTTGTAGCTTTAGATCTTTATTAGGTTTAAATTTCTTATGCAAGAAACTTTCTTCTAGAATATTTCTGACCATATTATTGACAGCAGTAGCAATGTGGAGAAACTAGCTAAACAAGAACTGGTAAGAGTTTCTGAAAACAAAATAAAATACAACAAAAAAATTCAATGTAAATTAGCTTACTCTGCTTTTCACAACTCTTTTCTTTGGGGGAACAGAGGACCTGACCAAGCTGAATCATGTATCTTTGACCACTTGCTGTATGCAAAATATCCAGTCTCTGCAATAAGAACGTTATAAGGAGATGAGAAATGCAAAGGGTTGGGGGAAAACCACAGAAGACCTATGACTTGTTGAAAAACATGCCAGAGGCCTCCAGTCTGATGACATATTCATTGAATGACAGTATTTTCCATTGCATCTTGAGTCCATTGTTCAGCAAACAAAATTACATACTTAATACATAATATCTTTTAGGATGTTATCTTTTAAGATGAAACATTCTGTACAAGCATACGTCACATTATGTTATTGTTGGAAGTTAACACATTTTTCACTATAACCGCTATCTGAACTTCCCATCCACTGGCCTGATTCACGACTACGCTGGTGTTGTGAAAATGATTGTTTCTCACTTGTTAAGCCTTTTATTTTTAGGATAGAAAAGGTTGTTGAAGTGCAAAAAGTAAACCATGTATTTTATTACTTTTATTGAATTTATTGTGAGTAATGGCACATATTTTGAATAAGTAATGCTGCCTTATGTCCTACAAACTACTTTTGGAAACCGAAATAATAAATCTCATAAACTGTGCATTAAAATAGTAAACTGCACATTTGTAAGATATCCTCATTTATTTCCATAAATATATATCTAAAAACAAGGGGCTGTTTGCCAAGTCAATCAGGTAAGTCCGTATGTTATTGATTTCTCTACTGCTCTGCATCATTTAAAAATAGCATCAAAGCTGAAAAGTATAAAACCTTGCACTTTAATAGGCTTTAAATTAATTTCTTTCATCTTCTACTGTCTGTGGCAAACAGGCTTGCAAAGTCTGCCTGTCTCATTGAATTGTTAAGGTCAGTGTTATGCCCTGTTCTGGGATTCTGATGTCATTATTTAGTCAAAACTCAGTTTTTTTCTGATTATAAGTAATTGGTACATGATCTTGTACATACTATATAGTTAAATAGATAACAATTTAACAGAGAATTTAAAATCAGTTTGCTATACTTGATATTAGGAAGAAACCAAGAGAACATTGATCACTCAAATGACATATACATCTTTTCAAACATGCACATTGTACAAAAGCAAAACAAAGGTGCACATTAGCAGAGAATTAACACAAGTTCTTCAAAGATGTTAATGACAGGCCCTTGTTTCTGCTGTCTCATACTCTGGGTTTTACCAGCCATTTCATCTATGGGACAGTTCCAATATTGGATCGATAAGCTGCCTTCAGATCCTTTCTAGAAATGTATAGGTAATTTGAATAGAGATTTCTGAAGAGTTTAGACACTAAAGATATGCCTTAGAAAAGCAGAGGAGACCTACACCACAGCAACATGGACTGGTTTCCTGCTAACCAGATGTGGTGGATTTGAGTTTCTTAGTGAATTTTCTTCCCAATAGGTTACCAGGGAGACGCTGGCAGAAGCAGGGTGTAGTCACCTCCGTGAATAGTAGGTGATTAAAGATACAAAGGAGTAGTTGATCACCCTGGCTAGGCTTTTGACATGGCTTTAGAAACACAAAGGGAGGTGGGAAACGGTGGGGGGAGTTGGGAGAAGTTCCAGGAGCCCGGGAAGGCTGGCTCGGACGCTCCCACGCAGCTCGGCTTAGAGTGGAAGAGTTCTTGGAAGTTCAGCTATCCGTGCACTGAGGTTTTCAACCACCACCAGTGCCTCCGGCACCATCTACTGCCTGTCGTCGGCCAGGAGGGTCACCCCCCATCTGAGTGGGGGCTCCAGGAGGAGCCGAGTCTCCCCTCCTCTCTCTCCCCCCGGAGGAGAGAGCCCGCTGCCTGCTGCCTCAACTGACGACCTCAGCTTTGCTGCCGACACCAAGGAGACCGCGCCGGACACGTGAGAAACCCGGGAAAACAGACTTTTCCCCTGCACCTTCCCCCTGCCTCTATTTCCGGGGCAGCCATTTCCCCGAGAAGCTCCCGAGCGCCACTGGCGCGGGAGCGCCCCCTGCACCCGTGGGGGACTCGTTACAGCCCCTCCGCCGCGCCGGCCTCACCAGCGCCCCCGCCTCTGCAGCCCCAGTGAGGTACTGCAGCCTCCCTGCCTCACCAGCGCCCCCTGCAGCTGTGAGTGAGGTACTGCAGCCTCCCTGCCTCACCAGCGCCCCCTGCAGCTGTGAGTGAGGTACTGCAGCCTCCCTGCCTCACCAGCGCCCCCTGCAGCTGTGAGTGAGGTACTGCAGCCTCCCTGCCTCACCAGCGCCCCCTGCAGCTGTGAGTGAGGTACTGCAGCCTCCCTGCCTCACCAGCGCCCCCTGCAGCTGTGAGTGAGGTACTGCAGCCTCCCTGCCTCACCAGCGCCCCCTGCAGCTGTGAGTGGGGTACTGCAGCCTCCCTGTCTCACCAGCGCCCCCTGCCGAGTGTGGTTGTAACTACACCACAGGGAAAACCACGTGACGGGAGGGAAAGTTTTCTGGTTTTTGTTGTCGTTATTGCGATAGTTTGTTCTACTGTGTTTTATCTATATATCTTTTAGTAAAGAACTGTTATTCCTTTTTCCACATTTGTGCTCAGAAGCCTCATAATTTCCAAAGTTACAGTAATTCGGGGGAAAAGGTAATTCCTTCCTTCCAGGAAGGTTCCCACCTTCCTTGTCAAATATCTGTCTTTCAAACCAGATAACTTAATTCTTAGCCCAGCCTCAAAAAGACTTCACAGATCAAGCAAGAATCTATGAAAAGCAGAAAAGTTTTCTGCTTCAGTTTAACAGTTTTGCCTTTAAATAAGACTAACAGCTCAAATGAGCTCAAGTTTCAGCTATGGCATTCTTTGCCTTTCTCCACACCACCTTTTAACTGCAAATGACATGCAGCACTAACAATTCCAAATTCCCTAGACCACTGATAATTCAAGTTATCAAGTTATCAAAAATCAAGAAAAGTTGGTGCTTTATATTACAGGAAATCAGTTTTGGTTTACTTCTCATTTCATCATCTGGCAGAAGTTTTATTATTTGCAAGTTTTTTAATGAACTTGTTAGTTAGCCTTTGAGATCAGATGCAGACTATTATGAGTTTTGAATTATGAAAAGATCTCTCACTGACTGTTTCAAAAACTTTAAAATTGTTTATATTTCTATATGCTTTAAAAATGTTAAATGTCTCAGAGCAACTATGACAATGCTACAAACAAAATTCTAGTTACAAGGAAGAAGTATAAAATCTAGCAGATAAAAAAATTAGGATTAATTTTTGAATATTTGGTTTATGTTCTGACATGCGTTTTCAATTTTAAGACTGAAAGAGAAACATTGGGTGAGGGAATGGGTGAGCAAAAAATGAGCAAAAAATTTATTTCTGAGACTTTACTGTTAAAGCACAAACTGGAAATGTCACCAGATGAGTGTAGTAGCCCTTTATAAGGTAGTAACTTAATCCAGTCATTGTCAGAAATAGAGGTAGCTCTGAAGGTAAAACATTGACAGATAAGCCTTGAAATGTTTCTAATTTCCAGCCCTTTCCATGTACTACTATAGTAATGGACTTTGGGGTTCTTTTTGTTTTGTTTAGTTTTGTTGTGTTTGTCTTTTGGGTTTTTTTGGCCATAGGGAAGAAGTTTAAAGAAACATATTTTACTGTATTGGGATTTGAGTACCTAGTGGTAGAAGAGCAGTCCTGGGTCATACCAATGGTCCCTCTACCTGACAGTTATGTTTCTAAGAGTGGTCAGCAACAGTTTCTTAGCAAAGTGACAGGGTAAATATACAAGGTTCACTTCCTTGAAAAGTTCTTTCAGCTTGCAGAAAGTAGATAGAGAATTAGAGCTAAAGAACTACATTTCATTTCAGGTTTTGAGTTAATTCCCTTTGTCTCTGTTTCTTGAAAGCAGATGTCTGAGGGTTTTACACATCATCAGAACTGTTTAAAAGGTGTATTTCAAAGCTTGTATTTGGTTATACATTATGATAATTATACTGCTTTATAGTTTCACTAACTGGTTATTTATTTACCCAAGCAGGTGATATAAGCAATTATGTTTGACTTTTTTTGACCAGTCACAAATACTATGAGCAATATACCCTTTGGATAATTAAATCCAATCTCTTAAGAATGTAAATTAACATTAGCTGAATTAATTTACATAGTGAATACTATTAAGAAAGTTGTGATAACTAGGCTGTAGGAAAAAAAAAAAAACATAGTCAAATTCATTGAATTATTCATTTTTTTTTTTTTTATTAATTTATTTATTAATTTCTCTCTGAAAGTAACAAGTAACAGTCCTCATGTTCAGCAGTTTCATTTGTGGTATTAAACCAACAAAACTCTTGTTTCACGTCCATGCAGGGTTACTCCCACCATTCATAATTAGGCTGTTAATTTCTACACTGGTATTTTACTTATTTTATGAATAGTTTTTCCTTTGGTAACCAGCAGTTCATCCATTTTATTTAAAACTGCTCTCAATGTTTCTAGTTGAATTTTAGTCTTAGTTTCTGCTTGGAAAACCATATACACAAAGGATCCACTTGGCTTTTTTTCTGAGGAAGTTGAGCTGTTCTTTGTGAGAAACATGTTAAGCTTGTTCTTTTGGCTCTTATTGATTGACTTCCTCCATTTATATTATTAAGAAAAACTCTTACAGTGTTATCAGAGTTTCACCTTTAGAGATTTTCTGCATGTTTTGTTCTGTGTCTTTATGACATTGTCTGTACTTGTTTATCACATTTACTAAAAAACTTTGCAATTAGGAAGAAAATAGAATAAAAATTCCTTAGCCTTTATGTGGAGTCCAGAGTCCACATCCACGACTTGCTATTCCTTGTGAGCACTTCCCTTTTTAAACAAATTTTCTCAAGTGTTTCCTTTTTCTAATAACTGGTTATAAGATTATTTCACTAAACTGAGTGGCGGGGCAAAAGATGGCCATTCAAGCATTTTCAGAAATACCTATCCGGACCATGTACAATTTTATGTGCCAAAATATAAGAAGGATTTAATGCAATTAGGTAGCATCTGAAGAAGGACCATGAAGATGGTGAAGGGCCTTGAGGGGAAGCTGTATGACCTTGAGGAGAAGCTGTATGAAGAGTGACTGAAGTCACTTGGTTCGTTCAGTCTAGAGGAGATGGAGGGGAGATGTCATTGCAGTCTACAGCTTCCTTGTGAGGAGAAGAGGAGGGACAGGCACTGCTCTCTTCCCTGTGGAGACCAGTGACAGGACCCGAGGCAAAGTCATGAAGCTTTGTCAAGGAAAGCTCGGATTGGATATCAGGAAAGAGTTCTTTACCCAGGAGGTAGTTGGGCCCTGGAATAGGTTCCCCAGGGAGGTGGTCATGGCACCAAGCCTGCTAGAGTTAAAGCGTTTGGACAACATTCTCAGAGACATGGTGATTTTTGGGTTGTCCTGTGAATACCCAGGAGCTGTACTCAATGATCTGTGGATGTAGTCTACCTGGACTTCAGCAAAACCTTTGACATCATCTTCTATGGCAAACCCCTGGAAAAGCTGGCAGCCCATGGCTTGGAAAAGTTCACTCTTCACTGGATTAAGAACTGGATGGATGTCTGGGCCCAATGTGTGGTGGTGAATGGAATCCTGTTGGTGTCTCTTCACTAGTCATGTTCCCCAGGGATCATTATTGGGCCCAGTCCTATTCAATATCTTTATTGGTGATCTGGATGAGGGGATCAAGTCTACCCTTAGTTTTGGAGAATCAGTAATAAACACTAGCTTGGGCTCTTATCAAGACACCTGAGAAAATCTAAAACAGCAGCATGTGCTCTATGAGCTTTCTATTCTTACTCTCAAAAGATTAATGAAGTGACTTAGCAAAACATGGATTTGTTGTCGAGAGAAAATAGACAGGCAACGCAACTGAAAACAAGATTATGGAGAAGGGCATTCTGTTCCTTTTCTTGAAAATGTTATCATTTGAATGTAGCCCTTCTAACTTCTTGGTAAGACAACTACTTGTCTATTTCTCTCTAGTGACACATTATCTTGAGTTTTTAGCAGTCAGCCTGAGAGATTTGTTAACCCTCTTGCTGAGTACAAAAGATTCACTGAAGCCTAGGCATGTGTAATGTTCACCATTTATTGCAGATAACCTTTTCCTCCTACTAGCTACTCCCATTATTTAACAATTTCTGCGTGCTAGTGAACTTGCATGTAGTGTATAGAACTAAACACGCTGCTTGGGGCCCAAAACACTTTTTAACTCTCATTCCCACCCTTTTATATGATATACTGCCTTTGGTTGAAAAAGCATTCACCACAGGAATTAGGCTGATTTATGCAAATTTTAGAAGTTTTGAAAACATTGTAATTCTCTCTAATATTTTTTCTCTCAACCATTTTGACATAAGTGACCATGGCAGAATAAAATATAAATGCAGATCCAGTGAATTGCAGAAATCCATCTTGTTTTATCTCTTCAAGATATCTCTTCTCCTTTTGAACACCAAACCCTTTAGAAGTGGGAGGATGGAACTTCCTCTGGAAAATGAATTTAGCAAAATAGATACTGGAAGATCTCTCAGAAATCCAGTGTGAGTGCCGTGAGTCTCTAATACAATTGACTGAGCAGAGGGAAGGAGTAATGTAGGTGTTCTTGAGATTTTGTATTCTTATATTTCCTTTAGGCTTCTATTAGACCTGAAGGGTCAGTGTGTCTGACTTTCACTTCCTTGCCCGTACTATCTTCCTGCCTTTACCTTCCCCATAGGTCAATTTTCTTTTTAACCAGAAGAGTGACAACATATATGCTAAAGTCTGTATTTCAAAATGAAACTATGAAGCAAAAATTATGCTAGTAGTTTAGTGATTTTATAGAATCATTTAGAGTGATGGGAATCATAAATGGGAATTATAAAGTGCAAAATCATCCCTAGGTATCAGAGTCATGCTTAATCTGGAGATGTTTGGAGGGTCTGCATAGCTTTACTTAAGTGAGAGCAAACACTGAAAATTAATTCTTCGTTACAAGCTGGAGATACATTTCAGAAACAGCACCACCTGCTCACAAGGAAAGTCAAATATAGATTCAAAATAGTAATAATGTTAAAAATCTTAGATAAAAGGTTCAGGTTACCAGTATACCTTCTTCTGGAATCTCTGTCGCCCAAAGAGCATTTTCTGATTCACATTACAAAACTTACAGAAAATTCCTGTCCTGCTTAAAATCTGCACGTTGAATTTCAGGAAGCTTGCTTTTAGCTTGACAAGAGCAGGCACCTTTGGGTCAGCGAGAATAGAAGAGAGTCACTCTCAGCCTTCACCATGGGAGAGATTAATGTCCTTCCAGAGACACTAGACACAAACTACCCATCAGACAGAGTAAATTAAACATATGACCATACCTGCTGACTGCAATTTCACTTTTCTCAATCATCAGTGTAAAGTCCAGGAAATAACAACATGCTCAAACAGCCCAAAGACCTGCAAACTGTGCTGACATTCTAGAATGGAACATATATAACAAAGACATCTGAACAGTAGTAAAGATAAATTTGGCTGTATTCATTCTCTAATTCCCCTCAATGCAAACCATATAAACACCGTTCAGTGCCCATTTCCTCCCTGCCAAGTTCAGTTCCACAATTTGACATCCTGAAGGTAGAGTAACCACTTAGGAATTTGAAAGCTACTAAAATGTTAAAGTGAGGAAGGGCAACAAACAGCTCTCTGAAAGACATGTTGATTACCAACATTAGGACTCCTTTCCTTAGGTAAGTGGAAGCAGACTATTATCAACATTAGTCTTCCTTTCCTTAGGAAAATGGATGCACACTATATCCCTGTCAAGAACTGAGTCTTATCATTTCTGAAGAGAAGTCAAATGCCATTTCTCTTTACTTGTCAATAGGAAGAAATTATCCTTCCCAGCTACACATTATTATCCACCATCTGTGTGACAGTTTCTCATAATTACTTACATACGGCGTCTTTGATAAGCCTTATTCCTGATAAACAGAAAATAAAATTAACTCTCATACTAGATCACTCACTGAGAAGACTTGGAATAAATATAGTAGAGCTTTAATTTTTCTCTTTCAGAAACCTGACAAGACAGCTGGTGAAATACACACTTAGAAATATTTGTTTAGAAAGACATTCTAAATGAAGCTACAGCCTCTGAAGCCTAAATGTGCTGCCTGGTCAATTGGAAGGAAATAGTTGGTTGTTTGCTTTAAGAAATGAATCAACAGCTAAACAAATATAAGATAATGCAGATTTATATGATAGTCGATGTTGTTTTCTTTCTTTTTTGTTGCTGAATTTTAAAATCTACACCTGTGTCAGGCACTAGTAACACATTCAGATGGCTTATAAAAAAAACTAGTTTTGTTTTTACTGATTCTATACATCTGTTTCACCATAAACTTCAGAAAGTTAAGCCTTCTGATGACAAATCAGTTATTATTCTATTAATAATTTGTTGATGTAATAGTCATGACCAAAAAAAAAAAAAGATAACCCACCCTTTCCTGAATGGAATAGTTTTGAATAAAAAAAGAAAATGGTATGTTACTTGAAACATATCAGAAACAGTTTCATAGCTCCACCGATCAGCTTATTGTACAAATGCATCATTTATAGTGAGAAGGATTGAATGTTGTTCTGCTACCAATTGGAAGTTATAATGATATTTCATATATATACTGACATTTAACACACAACATAAATGTTAAAAAAAAAAGAGGGGGGCATTAAATTTTAGACACATATTAGAGAGCACTTTTAGAAAGTGAATATAAAATTATCAAGTGTGAATGGCTACTTTGGAGTTTCAAAAGTTATATTAATCAGAAAAAGGATAGAAAAAGATAACTCTACTGCTTATTAATTCAGTGCAGCTATATTCAGGGTAGGGAAGTGTATGCTAGACAATCTAAAGACCTTCACACATACATCATACAAATATGTGAATACCATCTATTTATTTGTAGTGTAATCTATATCTGTTGCATATATTACATTTCTTTTTCTGGAGGTTAACAAAATAGTATAAGACCAAGTGTACTGGTTTTGGCTAGGTTAAAGTTTATTTTCTTCATAGTATGTGGTAGGGTGCCACGTTTTGGATATATGATGATGAAAACAGTGTTGCTAAAACTATTTTAGCTTTTATCGAGGAGTGCTTGCACTCAGTCAAGGACTTTTCTGCCTCTCATCCCACCCCACCAGTGAACAGGCTGGGGATGCACAAGGATTTGTGAGGGGACAGCCCGGACAGCTGACCCCAACTGACCACAGGGATGTTTCTTACCATATGGCATTATGGTTAGTATATAAGAAGAAGGGATGAAGGAGGCAGGGGGGGACTTTTGGGGCTATGACTTTTGGGGCTATGACTTTTGTCTTCCCATGTGACCAAGAACAAGTATTATGAGGAGTGGCTGAAGGAACTGGAGTTGTTTAGCCTGGAGAAAAGGAGGCTAAGGGGAAACTTTATTGCTCTCTACAACTATCTTAAAGGAGAGTGTAGCCAGCTGTGGTTCAGTCTTTTCTCTGAAGTCACAATGACAGGAAAAGAGGAAATGACCTCAAGTAGCACTAGAGAAGGTTTAGATTGGATATTAGAAAAAAATTATTTACCAAAATGGTATCAAGCACTGACAACACAGAACAGACTACTCAGGAAAAATATGGAGTCCATGGAGGTATTTAAGAGATTTGCAATGTGGCATTTGGGGACATGGTTTAGTTGTGAACTTGGCAGTGTCAGGTTATTGGTTGGACTCGATGATTTTGGAGATCTTTTCCGCTCTAAATGATTCTATGATTCTACAGTTCTATGAGGATTATGCTTGAAGGAACCCTGGGTGGTTCTCTCTATCATTATGCAATTCAATAATTTATTTCCTTTAGACCACTCTATTTCTCATACTTGAAAAAGTTTAAGAAAAAAGTAAAACCAGAGGAGCTAAAAAAAATTCTACTTATTAGTTAAAATGCATCTTAACCACACTTTAATAATAAAAGTTCATTGATTAATTTTAAGTAAATGCACACGTATGTATGACACAATTATTATACATTGTACAGAAAGTTAAAAGGATACAGTAATCAAGAGCTGATGCAATGAATAGTTAATATCTTTTTCTTTTTCTGCTTACCTACTAAACTTTACAAAGAGTCTCTTTAAAAAAAGGGGCTTCTCAAAAAACAACTAATGAATGAATAAAATAGTTCCACCAAATTTAAAAATTCTCTTGAATTTCACTTAAAAATTTTCTTGGATTTAACTCAGAACAGCTCAGGAAATCCTTTGCCTTTCAGCAAGAAAAAAAAAGTGTGTATGTGTGTGCCGCTATTTGTTTAAGCAAACTGTCTTACTGATACTGAACCTCTGTTCAGAGACTTTTATAAATCAGGTATTCAAACTGAATTATTTAAATAGTTTTATTCACCTTTGGTTAGACCTGTATCATAGTGTTCTGTTACTTGTCTATGGCCTGATATCTCCTGCCTAACCTTTTTCTATAACTTTTTCCCAAAGGATTTAAATTAAATGAGTCTTAGTCATATCAATTCTACCCTACATCTAAGGATGTTTTGCAAACTGATAGTGAAGTCTAGGTGTGAGTCACTGAAGTATGAGGCAGCATTTAGGTAAAACAGGCAGGATAATCTTTTAAAATCTTTCTTTCTCTCCCTTTAATAGTCAATGAACATATTGAAAAATAGAGATTGTTTTCGGAAGAAATATCTGAGAATGAAATAGACTGAAGTAGGTACTAGTAGACCAAGGAGAAAAGCTAAATACATAAGGAGAAATTTCTTTTCTACCCTCATTGTGTCTAGCATGTAGTATTTAGTAAACCTTGAAAATAAAGCTCAACAGCATTTTGAAACAGGATATACAATAATCATCATCATTATCATACATATTGTGGAGCCACAAAAAAGTATTAAATACTTTTTTCCCTGCATCATATTTTTATGGGATTTCCTTGCTTTAATATGTGGACTCAGTAGAGACTGAAAACTGAAACCTGCAACATAAAGGCATAAAATTCCATTTATACTGGGATATAAGTCCGAGCATGGCACTTCCACATGCTTTCTCATCATAATGGTACCCTGGAACATAAATTTTAACATTAAAAAAAAAAAAATGTAGAGGAGGGAAGTTGTTGAAGTTGGTTTTCATCTAACAGTGATAGTTTTGGCAACTAGCATTTAAATCTCACTTTTAGGGAAAGGAAATGCTTTCTATAAACACTTGCCCTGCACAGAATTGACCTGGTGTACTTTTGAAAAATATATGTAGACTGGCCACCTGTACCCTATATTTGACAAAATGTTCAGACTATAATAGGGCTCAATTTTGCATTGACTTATGCTGAAACAGCAGAAATTGATTAGGACTTTATAATCATTTACACTTCAGAAATACCCTCTCTAATAATGTTAAAGTAGGCAAAAAACTACAATAATTAATAATAAAAAACCCCACACTTGTGGACAATTTAGAAATGTAAAAATTGTTTTTCTTTCAAGGTTCTCATTCAGATAATATATATTCTGACATGCAGCCCAAAAACATTTACTTGAACTTACATGCTAGCTCTGAAGCAGGGAAAAAAACCAAACTAAACCAAAATAGTTTAAGACTTAACAGAGAAAAATTATGCAAAAAAAGGTGTTTACTTTCAGTTTTCCCTTCTTTCTTTGCATCCAGTATGCCTTCCTATGTTGACTGTATGTTTCTTCCATCCTCAATTGAAACAATATTTACTTAGTGTAAAATATTTGCATTATGCCATTTTGAAAGGCATTATCTACACACAAATAAATATGTCAATCATAGTAACTTGGTGCTAAAATCTGTACAGAAAAGTGTCTTCTATTTAAAAATTCATTTATTTCAGTTTCCTATGACCTTTTTTTACAGAGTTCAAATAAAATTTCCTTTCAAAAAATCACTCAAATTGAAATAATCATGCATATACCGTAGGATTTTTAAAGTATCGGTTGAAATCTTCAGGTAAACAGGTGCAAATTAGTACACAGACAAAGCTTGATTTTAACTAGTATAAGACTAAAAACTCAGTTCATCAACATAGGCAATCACAATTCTTGGGTAAAACAAATTAAATTTTGCTGCTTCTCCACATTTCAGAATAATATTTTATTTGAAGAGGAATCTAAATATATATCCTAGAGCGAGGAACCTTAAACTCTCCACTTAGGAGTAGAGTCCTGGAAAGATAATTTTAAAAATTGGGGGTTTTTGGAACAGCATACTATATTGACTGCAAAAGAATACATTGAATTTCTGAAATAATTTTAACTGAGAAAAAAAGAAAAAATAGATTAAACCGCAAAACCACCACGACACCTTAGGTTTCATGTAATACTGGTAACTACTTTTGTCTTGTATTTTGAGCTTTAAATTTATTTGGGGCTAGTCAAGTTTGAGTCCCAGATGAACTTAAAGGAATTAAAACTCCCACTTTGCATGAAAGGTCCTTTTACATCTGATTATGTAATATCTCCAAGCATATTCTGCAAAGAGTTCCTGTCCCTAGTTTTATGGTGACATTCTTTCTGTTTTCTAAAAGATACTTCAATGAGAAACTTCAAGTTCTGACCTGTCTGTGCACTACCCAGCAATTTTAATGTCATTCATTTGCTATTGTTTACATTCAGAGACCATGTTTTTTTTCAAAGTGAGACCAGCATTAATAGGAAAAAAAAAAAAAAAGAACTAGAGCCTGTAGTACTTAATGGCCTCATGAGTGATAGAAAAAATAACCTTTAACTTGAGTTGAAATGGTTTAATACGTGCCCTAAGAACTCATGACAGATTTTAAGGAAGTGATTTCTTGTTGGTTCCTTATTTTTTACAAAACAAATATTGAGAGGTGAGAAAGGAGTGTTAGAGGAATAGAGGAAAAAGTGTAGCAACAAGCTGACTTTACCCTCCATTGCAAGCCTCTATTTCACAGGGAATGAAAGAATGATGATATTCCACAACCTGCTTCAATTAATCAGCCAAGCTCAATATCCAGGATGAAGACATGTTTTCCACATAATATCTTATAACATGATAGTTAGGGCACACACTTGGAACGCAGTTCAAAAACTCCTTTCTTAGGAACTGTTGTAAAATCTCCAACAACTGAGACTAATTAATGAGGTCTCTGGTAAAACCAGTCTAAATCCCTTTGAAATTGTTTCTGTGCTTCATTTGCTTTTGTCACAGATGTCACACACATAATACTTTAAAAATTGTATTAAAATAATAACTTTAATTTAATCAAAGATGTCTGTTTGCTTTGTTGTTGATGTTTTGTTCAGCAGTAGATACGTGTGCAGCACTACTATATGGCTGAAATCTGAACAACTTGAAGTCGCTAAAACAGATGTAATGAATTTGGGTGGTTGTAGTTTTAGAGATGTATGCTGAGTGTTGCTTATTTGTGCCCCGGGACAAACTTCTTATCTGATTTCTCGTAAATTTCTGCATTACCTTTTAAACAGAAAGGCTTAGCTACAAAGTCTACGTTCTTTATTAACAAGTGTCCTGGTAACATAAATAAAAATAATCCAGTGCTGGTAGGACTCTTTTTAGAAATGTAGGGATTAGTCTGTGTGCCTTAAAAATGAGTATTGTTTGTTCTCTGTTTCTAGTCATCTAGATAACCTGGTTAGCAATCGAGTATCGAGAGCAAAGACAATGTTTGTCTGCCTCTATCTGGCACTCATACATGCTATGTCCAGTTTGGAATGCCCAGTACAGAAAGACAACATGCTATAGTAAGCTCTGTGGAAAAACACCAAGATCGTAAGACTGGAGCACCTGCCCCATGAGGAGACGCTGGGAGAGTGAGGCACCTGAGCCTGGTGCAGGGTGGCTTTTGGGCACCTCACAGCCATCCCTCTAAAGTGAGAAGGTGACTGTGAGGGCAGTTTCACTCCTCACAGTGGTTCATTGTGACAGGACAAAAAATAAATTGAAACAAAAGGGATTCAGGCTGGATAGGAGGTTTTTCTCACAAGAGTAGTCAAGCACTGAGACACATTGCCTGGAGAGGTCTTATTGGCTCTGTCCTTAGATATTTTCAGGACTGGCTAAAGTTCTCAAGATCTAGTCTGACCATGCTGTTAGCAGGAGGTTAGCTCCAACATTATTTAACCTGTGCTCGTAATGAAAAGAATACAAATGTGGACATTGACTATCCTAGAACATGTAGACAGAAATTAGAGTGAACTGAGTTGTCTTCATCATTTCCACAGACTTTTAATTATTCCTTGCATTCACTAGTGAAAAGAAACCCTAGTTCAACTGATGATTGAATCTCTTGAATATATAGTTGTAAGACTTCTTACATACTCAAACAGTGATTTTTTAATGAAGATGGTGCAAGTTATTTCTACAGGTCCTGATCTGGGACCCAACACCTACAGCTGACCTAGGGGTTAGTGTTAATGGTCTATGGTATTCTCTTATTTTCTTTTTGTCAGGAATCTTCATCTTGTCTTGGAGTCAAACTATGAAAAACGATTTTTTGGTATAAAGTGTTCTAATGCTTCAGTTTTTCTACTGGAGCCTGGGTATTCAAAGATAATTTCTATCAGGTAATTTTATCTTATCACTGCAAACCCCCTGAATAATTGTTTTCCAGTGAAAGTTTACCTAGAAGAGCGTCTTGCTTAAAGGCTACTTTTAAGCATTTTTTTACTGCACTTTCTAAGTTAGCTCTTGATCCACCTCTACTGCTTTCTTCCTAACAGATGTTGCCATCTTCAAAGGTTGAAATTAGCATAAGTATGTGCAATATAAAAACCCCCTAATAACTAACAAGGTACAAGTAGATGTACCTCTTACTGACAAAGAAATCATTGTATCACAAATTCTATATAAGAATGTTGAACTCTTTATTAAGTTATGGAAAACTCATATGCTTGTACAGCTAATTTACAAGCTTCTATTTACCTTTAGAACATGCTTTCATCAGTTACCTAGTTTTTAAATTAAATTAAGTTCAGTTAAGACTAGTCAAGGAATCTAAAATATGGACAGACAACCTGATTTTGTTAGGAGCATTTATGAAGATTTTGTAAGGAGTTTTTGAAAGGGTTTTGCTCCATCAAAAGTCTTTTTATGATAGACTGATCTGAACAATCTATTAATATGTGTTTTAAAGAGAGAAACTTCCAATATAATAGTTTTCGTCTTTGTGATGGTTAATCACAAATGAGTGGAATATAACATGAGAGTCATTAAGTTTTTGAAGCAAAAATCTGCACTGTAATATTGCAGCAAAATTTAAATTGGCTGTAAGTTTCGCTTAGGGGCAGGGAGTTTAAGGAACATCTGGAGATTCTGAAATAACCTGCATTCATTTACGTTATTTAAGTTGTAAAATCATATTCAATCTTGACCCACTCAGGAAATCTAACATAAACGTCCTGCTGATTTTGACAGTCATACAGCAAAAACACCCTCTAATGAGTATTTAATAGTCACCAAAAGTTCTGCATTAAGTACAAAGCCCTTTTGATTACTTATTCCACTAATTTAAAGTAAATGCTTTTACAGATGGCATCTGTTAGGACACAGAGCGTGTGCTGCATTTATATGTAGTCATTGAAAATAAATTCCAGCTTTGGTATAAGGATTGTACAAAAAAGATCAAACACACAACACTGAGTAAACATTTACTAGTGATATTTTTAAAGCTCTTCATAAAAGCTTATCCAATACTAGAGTACAATACTCAAAGTATATGAAATAATTCAGAAATGCTTTGGCAAATTAACACCTTAAGAGAAATAGTTGAGACAAAGTAATTGAACTGTTCCATTTTGTTTATCATCTTCCCTGGGGTGCAACAATATTATATTTCACTATCCCTTCAAACTGTATTACCTTATGAATAAAGAAAATAATTCTAAACTTTTAGCTACTAGAGATTAATGGGAGAACAATAATGACTTAAATTTAAATGAAAAAAAGGAAGAGAAAAATACAGTGGTGATCTACTTTTTTGAAGAGAGATATGGGGAAATATTAATTTATATTTTTGTCATCATCTAAGAATTTCATTTTAAAAAGTCATGCTAAATTATGCATTCAAAAGTGTGCAAATTAAGAATTATTTTGTCAATCTACAAACATGCTCCAAAAGACCAAATATTTAATGGTTTTATATGTTTGTAAAGGAACTTCTTCTGCATATTTTAGAACAAAGATATATTGAGGGCATATTGATAAATAAAAACCCCAGTACTTTTAAAGAAAATGTCAGTTAATTTAGATGCAAATAATGTAGCTCTATTTTACGGTTATTTTCAGTACTTGCCATTAAAACATTTATGATTAATTTTAAAAGCTATTAGCATTACCACAGTGTGTGTGCTGTCACAAAAAAAAATTACTAAGTGAAAACTAATTTCAGAGTAAAATTACAAAAATTTTAGGGAAAAACCTTGTAATAGGAATATGTATTACTCCAAGTACTCAAAAATAATTAAATCTGATTCAATCATTACCTTGAATCAAGCATCTAAAATTTAATAATCATTATCACAATTGTGAAATTTTAGAACTTTCTTTGTTCCAGTGTTCCAACATGCAGATCTATGAGTTTTGGCCTTATTTCAACTCTGAGAATAGTGTATTATACGTTACATTCCATGTTGTTTCACGTGTTCACCAAGACTGAACATTACCTGAGCTTTGCCCCTTACTGTGCACTAGAAGTTGCAGTTGCTTTAGTGAAAATATGAGCGTTAGGAACCATGAATTTCTTTGTGTGTGTGTCTCTGTGTGTGTGTGTGTAGTACATTAACAAAGTTGTCAAGTTTCATACCAATAGACAGTCTGGACTGAAACAAGGCACACAACTGAACCCAGAACACAAAAATATTCAGTTTCAAAAATTTGAATGAGAGCTGTGTTTCCTTTCCGCACTTTCAATAAATCCACCGTCCTAGAACACAAAAAAATAAGAGATTATATTTTTATGTTCAGATCGCAGTTACTGCTCCAGTCTTTACCTGTAATTATTATCTTGTTGTTACTAGAATTAATTATTTGTAAAATTACCCACATTAACCACTGCAGTTAAAAGTGCAGTTACAAGCAACTCCAGAAATAATTATTCTAGGTCACTGCTATATGTTCATTTTGATAACTGAGCCAGGTAATCAGCCAGACCAGGTTCACACAAGAACATTTCTTGCACTCTTGAGAAGGTTGTTCTTTCCCATGAAATTAAATTACTATGGTATGTGGGAGACAATATTACTAACTGAGGGAGACACAATGGAGTAAGAAGATATTCTCTTTTCTTTCTCATAAAGGTAAATAATAACAATGAAGGAGCTGATGAGCACAGGAAAATCACCCTTACAAAGAAAATTTAACAGATAGCAAGAGTCTATATTTCATCAAATTTCTAACCAGTATGCTCATAATACAATTCTGAAAAAAGCTGCATCTTCTGGGGCAAAAAGCACAAGTCACTGCCCTTCTGAAATCTATGTTTGGTCTTTGTCAGTTTGGTTTTGCTAGAACTATTTCAGGGGTAAAAGAATGATGAACTTTTCATCCCTGTGGACTGTAGCCTATATTTATTTTTCCATCTCTGTGGAACAATAACTTTCATGGAACAAGTACATACCACAGGAACACCGTATTCCTGAGCTGGTTTTATTCCAGTTACCTTTTATAAGGTGACAGGTTCAAAGCAAGCTATTAGTAATAGAAGTCCCAGGATACACAGCAGTGTAAACTAAGATTGTACAGACAGTAATCTTAGTGTTTTTCTCTTGTAATTGATGATTGCACAAAACAGACACAAGAAAATATGAGTTTAGAATTTTTCACCAAATTTGCATTGTCTCAGTATGATGTATCCACATCCTGAGCCCTAGTGTTTAAATATAATTGAACTTAATTTTCCCCTCAATATTTTAATTAAAAATAACGTTAAGTATATAGAATTAAAATAGTTTTAAGCTAGTGTTGCAGGAGAATCTAGCCAATTATAATAACCACTCTGGATTGGGATTGTGTAGCAATGTTTTGATGGGGGGTGTCAGGGATGACTTCTGTGAGAAGCTGCTGGAGGGTTTCCCCATGTCCAACAAAGCCGTTGCCAGCTGGCTCCAAGATGGACCCACTGAGTGACCAAGGCTGAGCCCACCAGGGATGGTGGCAGCACCGCAGGGGCAGCAGATAGAAGAAGGGAGTGGGGTACGGGAGGTGCAGCAGGGAGTTACTGTGCAACAGCAACTGCAGCCCAGAGAGAGGAGTGAGAACGTGTGAGAGAAACAACTCTGCAGACACCAGGGTTAGTAAGGAAGGAGAGGGAGGAAGTGCTCCAGGTAACAGAGCACATATTCCCTGGCAGCACTGGTGAAGAGCGTGGTAAGGCAGATGTGCCCCTGCAGTCCATGGAGGTTCACAGTGTAGCAAATACCCACCTGCAGCCTGCGGAGGACCCCACACGGGAGCAGGTGGATGCCTGAAGGAGGCTGTTATCCATTGGGAAGCCCACACTGGAGCGGCTTCTGACAGGACCTGTGGGCCCATGGAGAAGGGAGCCCACAATGGAAAAGGCTCCTGGCAGAACTTGTGACCCTGTGGAGGCCCCACACTGGGTAGCCTGTTCCTGAAGGACTGCACCCCATGAGAGGGACCTGTGCTGGAGCAGTCTGTGAACTGCAGCCTGTGTGCTGAAGTCATGTTGGAGAAGTTCATGGAGGACTGTCTACCATGAAAGGGGCCCCACAGGAGGGTCCTTTCCCTGAGGTGGAAGGAGTGACAGAGACAGCACATGATGAACTGACCACAGCCCACCTTCCCCATTGCTCTGCACTGCTGGAAAATGAAGGTACAGAAAATAGGGACTGAAATTAACCCTGGGTAGAAGAGAGGGTTGAGGTTAAGATGTTTTTAGGATTTAGGCTTTATTTCTTAGTATCCTACTCTGATTTTTCTGGTTAGAAACTAAATTAATTTCCCCAAGTTGAGGCTGTTTTGCCTGTGAGAGTAACTGGTGAGTGATCTCTTCCTGTCCGTATCTCAACCCATGAGCCTTTTGTTATATTTTCTCTCCCCTGTCCAGCTGAGGAGGGGAGTGAAAGAGCAGCTTTGGAGGACACCTTCTGTCCAACCAGGGTCAACCCAGCACTTAGATGTGGCATTAAGGGAAAATAGAAAGCCTGTATGTAACAGAACTCAACACTGACCAGAAAACCAAACTGCAGTTCTAGATATTAGGAAATAGCACTGAAATGAAAGAGCATTACTAAAAGGTCAAGAGGGTTCAGCCCTGAAGAGGAAATTAATAGAAATAATAAAAGTTCTTTGCTATATAAATTAAAAGAGAAAAGTACACAAGACAGATGAAGCCAGAACATAGTAGAGATTAAAAATAATCAGTGTAGTATCTAAAACTTAAAAGAATCCCTAGCTCACCTTCAGTAAGATAGAAGATGTGGCACATCAAGAAAATCTCATGTTAATTAATGGAATTAATATGTGAAAAAAAAATTATTACCTCTTAGGTAAAAGTACAGTTTCAAGATCTCAAAGTCAAAGGGATCGTATGATATTTAATGCAGGAAAATTGGAAAAACAGGTATATGAAATTATAGATGCAGAAACAAGGTATTTTAATGAATCTGTCTTTATCAAGAATTAATAGAAAATGGAATATCCATATTTGCTTAATGGAGATGGGATAGTGGAAACTGAAGGATCATTAACCTGATATGGGGGTTTTTTAAGCCTTTAGAGCAATAGTTGAAGTACATGATAAAGAAAACAAAGAAAATGGAAAATAAAGCATGTTGCAACATGAATTTAGCACAGTACCTGATGTTAGACTACCATCTTTACTGTTTGGTAATAAATATTTTTCTAAAAAAAGAAACAGGAAAGACTTGGTTCATTACAGTTTGTTTGTAGCGAAAACATTAATAAGAGTAATCTTAACAAACATAATTACTATTCCGTTTTTCCCCAATCAGATGATGTCTGTGAATAGCACCAGTGGATAGAGCCATGTGGAACCAGTGCAAAGAGCTTCCTAGATTTAGGAAGAGAATAGTGACACATTTAAAAAAGAAGATTAAAAAAAAAAATCAGATTAGAAGAAAAGAACTGGTGACTTTGAATGTGCTTAAATGGAACATGGTCCATCTGCTTCCTAAAATCTATTCACCTGTTAACTAAGGTCTGCAACATAAAGGTACTTGAACACATCATCCTACCACTAGTTTATTTCAGGTACTTAATTTCTGTGTGCTTAACACCTTTCTTTTCATTAAAAATTTTCTCTGTCAGCCTGAGAAGGACCCAGTTTCCAACCTTTTACCCACTTGTCACATCACCAGTTGTCAAATGTCCACTCAAGCAGTGATAAAAATAAAATAATCTAAGTTAAATGTAAGAAAATGTTCTTAGACTGTATTTAGGTTGAAGGCTGTTATTTTGTCTAAGTTCGAGGAAATATTTGCCTACCTAAGATCTTGTCTGATTTAACTATATTTGTTGTTTTTATTAAAATTGTAAGTTCAACAGGAAATTTAGAAGATACTAAAAACATTTTTTTGTCGACAGCTGGTGAAAGTTTTCTTTAGTTCCGTGCTGCCTTTTCCTAGATTCCTCTGATTGCTGATAACCAGGGGTAAAAGGCAACTTTCATCATATAAAGCAGAATGGACATACTCTAACTTACATGTCTGAAACTTCGACATTCAAATTTAAGGTAATGTGTCTGTGTTCCATGGTAATCAAAGACATAAAGGATCTTTGGATGACTATTCATCTTATACTAAGACAAGTGTGTGGTGCAGGTCTGTTGAAAAAAATGAGATTGAGATAAGGTGAAAAAAACCCCAACCTAGGAACCTGCATAATTTTGTAAAGAGCAAGCCGTAGCTTAGCATAGTTAAACCTGGATCTGGTTGTTTGTGTGCTCTATTACATCAGGGGATGAGGTGGTGTATTAAAATTGTCAGTCTGGAAATGCTCTAGAGGAAATCAAAACAAATGATGGAGAAAGCAAACTAAGATTGGCTAACCTAAAAAGTAGAAGACAAAGACAGGATCACACACAGGCTTCAAGCAAATAAAAGGTTTCTGAAAGGCAAAAAGAAATAATTCATCCTTTGCATCCACAAAACATAAGATTTAGTGTTGAACCTACACTGAATAAAAACCAGAAAGTTCAGGCTTGAACTGTGAAACATTTTCTAGTGGTTTAAGCAGTGATGTGATAGAACAGGCTGTTTGAACCAGGAATGGTTTTGGAATTTTGAAGAAAGAAAAGGGAAAATACCTAACAACAATAGCTGCTCTTTGTCAGAGGGAGCAGATGGATTAAATGCCTTCTTGAAATAATCTACAGACAATGTGACTTGAAGAGAAGATATAATGGTGAGATGGCTGAGCCCCACAGTGTGATGAAGTCATATGAAATACAGATTTTGTACTGTATTTTCTCAGAGAAATAGGTAAAAAAAATTCTTAGTGCCATTGGTTGAACTCCACCAGGAACTCTATGGACAGATCAGTCACTGGCATTCCAGAATGGTTATATGAGATGGGAACAAGACAAAAAAAGCCCTGCTAGGATCCTGGAACAATAAGGGCGATTAAAGGTATATCTACCTGGAAGGACACAGATGACAGGTTTACATTGACTCCAAACTGACAAGAAGGGACCCACCTCTAATCTGGATCCCAAGCACATGAAGTGCTGGACAATGAAGGGAAACAGTTGCTTGTAATTTACAAGAAGGAAAAAAGACATGATTAATAAAATAAACTCCAATATTTTAGAAACTCAGTCAGGACAATGTTCTGCATTTTCAACATCTGGAAAAATCTCTGTACAAGCTGCAGAGGTCTTTCTTTCCCACTCAAGCATTCTAGGTGGACCACTACACATTTTGGTGTTTGCATTAGATCCTCTCATTAAACACTTGCTATTAAGTATTCACTGCATGTACAGTCTAGTGAGTTTAAAAAATAATCTTTAGTTTTTACACTCTAAAAGATAATCTTGCTGTCATAGAAACTCTCTTTCCAATTGGCCAACTCTTCTTTGAGAATAGAACTAAAATGTCTTACAGGTAAAGCTTATTATTAGAGTATATTTACTGTATATTATGAAATGTTTCCATAAAATATTCTATCATGGGTACACTAGGCTAACACTTACTATAGATTTCAGAATATACTGTAATGCAGAAAATACTATAAAGTGTTAAGATGATTTGAAATGTGCAAATACACAACTTAGTCAAAGAAGCCATGTTCATGAAACTCAGGTTTCCCAAAGCAGGAATCTCTCAGAATTTCATTTAATGAAATAAACATTATATCCTTGTAGTAGTCTGTACATATTCATAGAATTGTAGAAATGTTTAGGTTGCAAAGGACCTTTAGAATCATCAAGCCCAATCATTAACCTCACACTACCAAGTCCACCACTAAACTATGTC
The DNA here is from genome assembly GCA_013400975.1 of Atrichornis clamosus. Lineage (NCBI taxonomy): Eukaryota > Metazoa > Chordata > Aves > Passeriformes > Menuridae > Atrichornis > Atrichornis clamosus. Next base: position 261,479 of record WBMZ01008997.1, read on the forward strand.
ACTAGATGCCACATCTACACATCTTTTACATGCCTCCAGGGGCAGTGACTCAGCCTTCTCCCTGGGCAGCCTGTTGGTTCCTTGACAATCCTTTTGGATTGTCAGTATCTTAAAAAGTTAGTATATTAAAAATCAGTAAAGACTATTAAAAATAACACCAAGTCATAAAAATAACTGTTTCATTCATTTGGAAGTTGATCATTCAGGTTTATCACATATATGGGCTTAAAAATTACTCTTTGATTTCTTGTATTGCCACTGGCATGTAACATTTCTTAAGACAATTGAAATGGAAATTAAGTACTGTAGGTCAATAAAGATTGATATGAACTTTAGAAAAAAAAAACCCTGCCATATTACAGCATGCATAAGTGTACAACTGTAACTGAAAATGAATGTAGAACTGGAACAATAAATAATATCTTTAAGCAAGACATTTTTACTTGGGAGTATTTAAATACTCCTACTTTTTAGCAGTGAAGCAATTCAATGTATGTGACTGTTGCAAGTAGCTGTCTTATTTCTTTCATTATATTAACAATTCTTTCAGACTTCTTTGAGAAATCACGTCCTGTTACATTCAGAAAGACCCAGAAACACTCATCAACTTATGAAAAATGGGATGCAAAATTTTACCTTCAATACAAAATTTAGTGGTGATTCTTCATAACTTTAGAAAGAAAAGAAAAGTGAATGAAAAAAATATTTAAAGAAATAGAACAAAAATTTGGAGGAATATATACTGTGGGGAGAAAAAATATTTCCAGTGAAGAAAGGGTTCTTCAAATAAATTTATAACAAATTTGGCTGTGTAGTAATACATAAGGAAAAGGAACCACAGGAGGGCATTTGTAATCAGGAAGTAATTTTAGTTTTAATGAGGGGAAGCAGTAGACAAGACAGGTCTTTAAGTCACCACCTGGAGGACTTTAAAGGAAGACAAAAGCTCAGAAAAGACATACCAGATTAATTTTATAATGGATTTTTTTTGAGAAAACAGTGAGGCTGCATAATAATCTGAGGAGCAATAAAACATGAGGCCCTTACTGTGAAATTCAGGAAATTACCCATATAGGAGATGGTATGATTGAAGACAGACTGTGATCAGAAAAGGCTACCAAGGTCAAGAACTGTAACGGGGATAGAGGACCAATGATCATGATATCCATTGCTAATCTAATTAACCTTTTTTACATTAAATCATTCTTATTAGAAGTAGCAATTTTAGCAAACACTTATTTCATGAAAAGAGATTCACCATGGGAGAAAGGGAAGGTGACAATGGCATAAAAGGTTCTACTACAAGAGTCCTCAAAGAGCAGAAATAGTGAAGCTGTGGAAGTAACAATAACTGCGGATGAGATGATCTTAAAATGTTCAGAAAAATTAATATCAAAATGAAAAGACAAAACAAAATATTATAGGCAGTTTTAAAACATATAAGTTTTATGTGTATTTTGTTTGAATTTACTTTTAATTTTTCAGTTGTATTTCCCAAGAATCTTAGCATGAAACTTCTTATTCTTGTGTACAAAACATTGTACATACTGAGAGCATTCCTTCCTAAATCAAGGTCCTAACCCTTTCTTCTGGAATGAATTTCATTCCATAACACTAACTGATCTTTGAATGAATTCTTTGTTTTCTATTATACTGTGCATAATTTCTTGAGTTTTTCCGTGCCATGAATTTTGAAATTAAAATGACATCGCAAATTATGCCCTGAGGAGTATCTTATGTGACTCATTTGTGAATAAATTAATATTTTAATATACCTGATTTTATTATTTTTAAAATTTATTTCAAATGTTTTACTTTTCTAAAGGATTTTTTTTGTTAAATGCATGACCTTAAAGCACCCTGCGTGCTTTTTTCTACCAATAATTTCATTGAAATTAGTAGACATATAAAGGGTGAAAAAGCCTTCAGCAGTGTTGCCACTTGAATAAGTTCTTATCCAGAAATAAAAATATGCATGTTCATACTCTGTTATTTTTAAATGCCCTGATTTCTGTTTGTAGCAATCTGTTTATAACTTTAAAGCCTAACCTCACAGAACTGTACAATAAATTGTGCAAATAGATGTCTTCTCTTCAATATTTTGTAAGGATGTTTACTGGAGAGATTTTTGAAACTAATTTTGTGTGATGTTAACATTAATAAATTCCTGGGTTCTCATTGTTCTGTATTTCAAAGGTATTGTAGGTTTTCCTGAAGAAAATTAGTAGTAAGGTTTATTTCTTCATAGGCATATTGCCATAATATTTTCTGAATTGTTGCACAGCTAACAATAATTCTTTAAAATTCTCATTGAAGCTTGAACAGCTGTGTTATATCTTTCTGGATGTGTCATCCTTCTCTCACCGCTACGAATAATGAACAAGAAGGTCAAATAAACATGTACTTTTGGCAGAGGACAAATAAAAAGTAAGCAATCAATATTGTTTCTAAATACAAAAACTAATGAAAAGAATTTTAATGGGAAAAATGACTCACAATTATAAATACAGCAACCCGCTATCTAGAATTAGCTTTTGGCTGTCCTTTCTGCTCTTTGCTTCCTGAGCTTGGTTGCAAACTTCTCTTACTGTTATCCAAATGTCATTAAGTAACTCTGAGATTATATTATTTGAAAAAGAAAGCTCCAATTTGATCCACTTTAATTGTAAAAGATTCATATAAAGATTCATATAAATTGATGTCACACATATACTTTGACAGTGTGACTTTTAAAAATGTCAATTTACTTTAGAGAACCTGACCTGGTCAATAAGGTTCACATTGGAAACAATGATCCACTCTCTTTTTTAAGATACTAGTGGATGATCGGAAAGTTGTTCCTAGTCTCAGTATCTAAACAAAATACAATTGCAAAGCTACTTGAATTTTCATTCAAATGTTAGCAGTGTTGAAGAATTAGAAGCAATCAAATTTTTTTAAATTATTTTTGTTTAGAAAGATCTGTCTACCAATTAAAAGGTCTAGGAGAAATAGAGTATATTTGGACCACTCTACAAAATAATAATTCCTTAAGATGAGAACAGGACAGACGATAATCAAAGATATGTCCATACTGAAACATGGCTGTATGACCTATTACCTGGTGACTTGACAGCATTTTGATCTTAGAATGCACAGTGGTTCAGAAGTGAGATGATATTCTGTTAGCTGCAGTATAATTTCCAGTGATAATTGGTGCATAAATATAATCAGTTTACTGATAATTTATGCAAGTGACCAATAATCAGTTAGAGGTCTAAATATATAATTTATTTTCTTCAGTATTTTCTTTCACCAAACAGTTCTAAATGAAAATCTAAAGCACTTTATATAAATCAAAATACTTCTCCAAACTTTTGGTAAGTATTTTCTGTCCCCCGGTTTGTCTCGTGAGGTAAGTTAAACAGCAAAATAGATACATATGGAAAAACATATACATCCAAAGGAAAAAATATCCCTAAAAGATAACTGAGTGTCAATAGTACTGGAGAAATTCTGAGAAATTGTACTGTTTTCCCTGGATCATCAATGTCAATATTAGTCTCACTCAACCCATTTTTACACAGTATTTGCATCGAGGACTCTTATCAAGGGTTGCTCGTGGAGGCTTCTGTGGGTTTGCTTCTGTGTAAAAACTCCTTTTGATATTTCTTACAGATCATGTTCTTTTACAGTTTATCTTGCACTTAATTCTGAGAGATATAATAATGATTTTTTTGTGGAATAATTTATGCTTTTCTCAACTATTTAGCCACCTTAACTGGCAACTGAAACTACTAATCTATACTGAAAATAGAACTGTTTTCATTTTAAAGTTACTTCTTTTGTAGGGATACAGATAGTGAAGGAAATATGGGAGCTGAACTTGGACTTACTCAATTCTGATACATCAAAAAGTGTCAGAGAAGCCAACCAAATTTAGATCATGTCTAACCTGCAAAAAGGATGAACCTAAGTCATCGTTTATAGCCTGCCATCTACTCAGTCTAGATTAAACACTATTTATTATTTAGTGTAGTTGTAAAGAATGGTGAAAAAGCAAGTTCATTGGGATTTAGAGAGGATTAATCCCTCTAAAAAACAAATATCTCCAATTTTGATGATATTTTAGGAGTTAAGGTACAAAAGTATGTATATTTTGATTAAATAGCCTTTTTTTCTGGAAAATCTGCCATTTCCAAAGTGGGCACACTAATTTTTGTAAGATTCAATCTCCTGTGAATGACAATTTTCTAAAGCTTTCCTCACATCTTCTCCCCAGCTTTTTATGCTTGTGGATATAAGATACTGTTTTTCCTAGTATCTGACAAATGTAACCTAGTGCCTCCACAAAGAAGTACCTTTCTTAGGAAAGAGAAGTGACAAATGTGAGAAAATTTTAGTTTTCTTTCCTCAATATAAGGTTCTTTGTAGAAATAGAAGCATTCAGTAAACTTCATCTCCTCCCTTTCTGAGCTCTTCAAGGGTCCAAGAGCCACAGGAAGTATGGGCCCCTTAAAAAAGACATGTTAAAAGAATATCTTATTTTCATGGGAATTATTTTACATAGGGAGTGCTCTTTGAACTTTGGTCTGCAACTTGTCTCAAACCTGCATCCACAACAAGGAAAAACACTTAATTAATTCTCATTCACTGGTGCTGTATTTCCTGAAAATATCTTGTGAGATGCTATGACAGACAAAAAGCCTTCAGGCCATTCCATCATCCTCATTTTCCTTCTCCTGTGTTTCTATTAATGAAAGCAAAGGTGCTCATCAAGAACAGAAAAGACTGATGTTTACTGAACTATGCTGTATGGGAAACATTAGAGATACAGCAAAAATTTGGATAACACCAGATGTAATAGTTAATTTGGTAAAAAAAAGCTTGAGTATACTTTTTATTGCATTCAATCCTTTAAAAATTCTTCTGAAAAATAGTGACAAAGAAAGGCCTGGCATACTGGAACTGTGAGCCTGGGAACTAGACCTGTGAAACCTCCTTAAAAAATCCATCTGGCCTCTTTGAACTGTATCCAGAGTACCCAGGAACCAGAGACATCCTGAGATACCACTGTTTAGCACAAAACCCTGGGACAGTTGTGACAGCTTATTGTCTGAGAAGCTGGAAAATGGTTAATAAAAAATAAAATTGTTCAGAAACAACAGAAAGCATCATCTTTTATTGTCTGTTACAAGTGAGAAATAGAAATTAACAGCTGTTACCAGCTTCTCAGAGTGGGATATCCTATACACTTTTATGTTGCTGTTTTAAAAAGGACTTAATTCTTTTCCAAAAAGGAGCCTGTCTCTCTGAGAACTTGCCAGGGGGAATGCCTGACTGATTCCAGACTCTGTGGCAGGGATCATTTTTGAAGTGACTCTGTCTGTTATCTTACTGTTTTGGTCTATCCTCACTTCCCTTGGGGATAGTAGGGTCTTCCTGCAGTGGTATCAGTTTGTCCCTCCCTTTTGGGAATCTTTGTGTCTTTCTGAAATCTAATTCAATCCATTTTTGTGTTTTTATATAGTCATACAAGTAATCTATATTAGGTATAGCTGCTGCTATGTTGTTGATAAGTTTGCTTCACTAATGATAAATTGTAGTAATTTTTAATAGCCTCTAGGCATTTGGCTGTTGCTGTTGTTGATTGTATGACAATACCAATTGATGCTATTATTGATTGATACCATACTGTTGATTGATACTACACTACTGTTTGCGGATAGCAATTGGTAATAGCTTAATACATAATCATTCATATTCATTTTATTAATCACCTGCTACCGGTGATTTTTGTGACATTGGTGGCAATCTGTAATAAAGTAGTGAAATTTAGAGGATAAAGCTTCTGTGTCCTTGTATATTATGTCATCCTATGAGCTCACAGTTGTAACCTCTGTACACCTGAAACTTAGACCCTTTTGCTCCATATCGTCAGATCTCTCATGAATTCTTCAAAGGAGTTATCAAGTATTGGACAAATACACAACAAATATCCAGTCTCCTCCTACTGTATTGAATTCATTTGCTTTCTCTTCAGTTTTCAATGAAGTGAAAAACATGGCAAACTTTGCTGAAGGATGTCTTCCTTTGTAGTGGTGGAAGAGCACAAAACCTTCAAAACATCCTAGTCAAGAATTTTCTACATAATTTACAGTTTATAAATTGACATTTTTCAAGAAGTAAAACTATGAGAGATAGATATTGCTCTTCTAGTTGGAGACAGTCTATCTCTCTCCCCTGGTGAATCTTTCAGTTTAATGCTTTTTAATAGCTTTATAACGTCTAGGGATACAAATTTTATATTCTGTCCTGTTGTAGCATGCATTGGTGCAATTGTTCTCTAATAGTGTATGCTGTGGAGATTTAAAAGCTTGTACATAGCTCTTTTTACAGGAAAAACAATACTGAAATGTGAGGATCATAGCCATTATTTGTAAATAAAAAATTACTTCTTCAAACAAAAAAAAGTCACTTAATGTGCTTCAGTTATATTCTGATTTCTTGAACAATGTTTCAAATAGCATTAGATGGTGTACTGTCGACTTCTTTGTTGAAGTTATTTTGCACTGAATGCCAGAAATAAAAGCAATACCTTTTTTCTGCTGTTTTTACTCTGGTTATAGAAATGTCATCATGGCTGCAGTTGGCAGTAAGAGCCAGCGAGGATATTGAGATGTTATTTAGGAGGAATGTGAGAGAAAAATAATCCCTCAAGGCTCAAAGAACTTCAGAGGGACATGTCACTGCTAAAATTTCAGCAAGGGAACCACAAGTTCCTGTGAAGTTGAAAGGGGAATAAGAAGGGAATACCATGAAATATCTCTGAAAGAGAGGAAAGTTTACTAGAGGAAAAACATTGAGAAAGACAGAATGGCAAAATGAAAGAATTCCAGAGGAGACAAGAAAATAGTCTCATCTAGAAAAAGCTATATATGGAATTAAAAGGTGCCCTTTCTCTTGGCAGTAACAAGCTCAGAAAGGCTATTCAAAGTTATTTTTCAATTTTTGTTCAAGACTAATAATAAAAAAGTGGTCTTTAAGGGCCTTTAAACATGTCTTTAAATACTCTAAATTTTAGACTGTGACATGGCTTATTTAGTAGTGTTTCTTCTACCTGCTCTATTCTGAAAGGAAAATCAGGTGGCAGCTAGTTTTCATTAAGGCAATGTGAACAGTTCTTTGGTGCAACAGCTGCAGGTGTGGGAGGCCTGAAAAAGATAATACAGTCCTACACTGTATATTTTTTGCCCAAGTGCTCTGATATCGCCCACCTTGTCTACTTTTCCCTTGGATTGCTCAAATTCCACTAGCTTTGATTCCATGTGTTTTACAGCCTATGTCAATGCTGTTAATAAGACTGATCCTGCATGTAATTTGGTGAAAATCTGAGTGTAATTTTTTACATACATGCAGATATATCTAAGCATTGTAGGTTTATTTCATTTTAAGGGCCTTCAATGACAAGGACATGCCCTAGTGAGACAATGGGGCTCTTGCATGCTGCCTTAATAAAGTAGACCAATAAAGGTGATTGCATCCACATCACAAAAAACAGTGCCTCTGTGAGAATGATCTTTTCTCAGCTTCTAAAATCTCTGCAACTACATAGAAATTCATAAGCCATGACTTGCAATTAAGCAATAAATGGAAAACTTTCTGATTTTTACTGCACCAACTGCTAACGTACACTACAGGCTGCTGAAAAACAAGTGGACACCTCCGTTGCATACATATTGAGATTATCTCACAAAAAGGCAAAATTTGGCTTTCTTTAGTTAAGATTCACCTGGAAATAAGTTACTAAAGCATGACCATGGAGCACATACACTTGGACTAATCACTTGGGATATTGACAGACTTTGGAACGTGATGTTTTGGAAAGCAAATTAATTATTTCTCTCTGTTTCCATTCTTTTATTCTTGAAGATCACAATTTTTTAGCTGACTATTCTTTATGCAAGTCAAAGAAATTGACAGCCTCTGAATCATTCACTTTCATCCCTAATTTTCATTCAGTACTAACATTAAAAGAAAAATTTATATTTTTACTTTCTATAAAGTCCAATAATAAAATTTGTAAAACATATTGTACATATTAATCTATATTCCATATGAAATGCTTTTTAAAGTTAATCCTTCCAGTAATAAATTGCTTTTCATTACTGTTGCCTTCATGTTTCTTAAAACTATGGACTATACAATACAGACATTTCATAACAGAATTATATTTTTAGATATTAGAAAATCAAAGAGTATCTACACAACCAAATAATACCCTTGTTTCAGAAACATTGTAATTTGGGCATTTTTCTTGGTGTTTTATTTAGTTAGTTATTTCATTGGTCCTCATGCCCTTTCATTGGAGCACAAAAAAACTACACACTCTTGCTCTTCCCCCATTTTGGAGGCATAATGGAATGGCATTCCTCTTAGGAAAGATCATTGCATTTGGCTTTGAGTACACCAAGTATCTTCATGGCTCACCTATGTGAGGAGAAGGAGATAGATCCTATTTTTGGTAAGCATTCCCTCTCAGGAGCATTCCAGTTATTTTCTGGGCAGGGTTGACTCGTCCTAGACCTATTGAGTCCTTAATGGTATTTTAGGCTACGCTTCCACAGAATCTCACAGGTTCCATGTCTGAGTCAGTTCAAGGCAATGGTGTGTTATAAAGCATTCTGCAAGACTAAGCAAGCAAATAGGGAGAACAGTTATGTTTTTAACTAGAATCTGTGAAAAACAAGTAGGTTGCATTTATAGCAATATCCTCCCTGTATTTTAAGAAACAAAGCACTCTAACACAGATTTAAAAAAAAAAAAAAGGGAAAGGCTTAATTACCAGTCCTAGTCTTTGCGTTACACCAGATGTTGGCTTAATTGAACACTGTCTGTTATGATTACAGCAAAGCATATTGTAACTACTGTTATAAGAGACACTGACACAAATCACCAGCCAGCATAAATCAGTAGAGTCCCACTGACATCAGTACATGTAGGCTGATCTTCCCAAGCAGAAGTTTTGGCCTATACTTTTGAAGATATAAGAAAGGAGGAGTATATGAAAGGTATTTTCACATTACTTAAAAAAAAAAAAAATCCAAAACAAATTTTTAATTTTTTTCTAATTATTATTTTTCAAACTGGAAAAGTACATATAGACATTTCAGCCATCTCAGTGCATACTGTAACAAAACACCTCATTTGTTGACTTAGCATTTGCTGCTGTATTACCACATATGAACAACTTAACTTCAAATTTTGCCCACAGAAATTAAAGCAAAATTCTATGTTTTCCAAGATAAAGCTAAAATAATCAAAATTATTGATTATACATTTATTGATTAAATAACTACCGATAAAATAACATAGCAGTAAAAATTTGTGTGATTGCTACACATACATAACGTTACCCAACCCTAGTGAAAAGTTTTATATGTAGTGTTCCTCTTGGGTTTATAAACCTGTCTTTGATATTAAGTCTGACACAGAATTTTTAGCATTATTTTTCAATATTTTGTAACGGAGTATCTATGACAAAACTCAGTGGACTATCACAGAGTTAAAATTGAGGTTTTATATTTCCAACCACTATGACATAAAACAACATTAAAAATATAGTCAGCACCAGGATTATGTGGGAAAAGTGCAGAAAATTTAATTTAATGAGACTTTGTTGCGTGTCTGAAGTTCCAAAAATAGATCTAATCTAAACGGGTTTTTAGAGTAAAATTTCACTGCAATATTTAAAGATACGGGATCAATAGGTATCTAACAAATGCCATTATAAAACAGTGAAATAAAAGTGTTAACTGCCTCACTGACCAATGTATGTAAAGAAAAAACATTGTATGCAAACAAGAGAACATTGCAATGTAGTGTTGACCTCCACTCTTTAATGAGGAGATTCAGTTCTGAATATGTGCTGTTTTGAAGGGCCCCTTGAGCTTTTTTTATTTTATTGTGAACTCTGTGCCTAGAACCACTTAGCCAAGTAAAAAGATTAGCCAGGAACCTCCCATTCCTACCAAGGTCTGGTACAAACTGTAGTTAACAGATTAAATTGAAGGGTCCTTCTGTTGGGTGCCTTCATTGTTTCATTCCTTGGAGTACTCCAGCTACAAGACACCAAGCTGATTACAGGCATTGTAAACAGTCTGTCTTGTTTTGAAATGTGTATGTAGGGTAATGAGCATTGTAAACATATGCAAAACTTCACACGAAGTTAATTTAGAGCTGCGGTGTAATGCTTATTAAAATTCTGTCTTTCTGGCCTTTTTCAGGCAATGTCACTCAGCTATAGTGATTTCACTAGGGGTGAAATATTCCTTATTCAGAAATGGAAATCCTAAATTCCAGGAACACAGTGATACAAAGGGGTCAGACTCTCCCTTTAAACTATGCATATCACTTTTTTTATTTCCCCCAGAAACTGAAGTAGGCGTAAAAAATCCAGTTAAACAAAGAAACTGCAGCTAAAATTTAAACTATCTCTGACTGAGGTGACAAAAATGGTTAGAGGAACAAGCATGCTGCTCCCAAAATGGATTGTAATTATAATCCTTTATAATTAGCACCATCTTTGAATTTTTAAATATATTTATCTTTTAAAAACATTCAGATCTCTCATTCTCCACAGACCCCCACCTTTTTTTCTCTTTCTGTATAAAGTAAAAAGAAAATGAAATGTTGGCAGTTATGGTAGCTACATAAGTGTGGCAACCATCCAACATTCATACAGACAGATCTGGAATCATCTTTACATGTGCAAAAATAGTTGAAAAAGATTTTAGCACTCTAGACATTTTATGTGGGTAAGATCTTACTCAGTGGAAGGTGATTGACAGCAACTCTTATGTTCGAAGATTTTAACCGAGAATGTGCGATGTCTAATAAATGGTGCTCCTTGCACAGTTCAGCCATTTATTTGTTTGAAAAAACACATGCAAAGCACTCTGGGTCAGATGCCAGGGAAATGTTTCATTGTCTTATGTAGATGAGGCTGTCCTCTGGTACAGACCAACTATATTTACCAAAGTAATTGGTAATTGTTACATAGAATATCACTTCTGCCACAGAAACATGACCACTGGAGAGTTAATGAGCTGAACCTGTGTCAGAAAGGAGCAGTTTTATTTACTGCTATGAATTAAAGTATCCATCAGTGTGTAATTTTTGCTTCAAGAGGCTAGTTTACATGAATCAGTCAAATATAATCCACCACAATTTCAGGTATATTTGAGCTCATTATTAATACTTTCTCACAATTTACTGAAATCTGCATTGGGAATATAGATCCCAAGAATGGTTTTTACAGGGCTATGAATCAGGATACAGGTATTTCAAAAGGATAATCATTGTAAGATAAGTCACTTTGGAATAATAAACTGCTGTCAAAAATTTTGAGACTAGATGCTGCCCTCTCTTTCAGTAGTGTCAGTCAAGAATAAGTCTTCTGAAGCCAATGCACTTATTTTGGGTTTAAATCCATATATCTAAAACCACACAGTGGTTCAGTTGTCTCCATAAATTAAACAGGGTTTGTTCATGCACTCTTTGTTCAGACAAACACATATTCAGGTAAATGTATAGAATCTTGTGCTTGGGGAAAAATTATAGATTATTAGAGTACTAGATTATTATAATACAAGTAACTTAATTCTAGGTGAAATCCATTCCCTCTGACATTCCCCAATGCTCACATACAAACACAAGCCCACACATGCACTGTAAATGTGTGGACTCCTGTAAAAAATCTAAGGACATAGGCTTTGTTCAAGGAGAACCTCTGAGGCTGGAAAGCAAAATAACTGTTTTCAAAAGCAGAGGTAGGCAAAGAAATTTGTGCCAATGAGTTAAAATAATGCATACATCCCCATGTTTGTGTGCATTATTTTAACTCATTGGCACAAATTTCTTAGGACTCCCTGTAAAACAGATGTTTGCTCTAAGTAAAATAGAAAGTCTAGCAGCTGAGTGTATTTTATTAACATTTTACAATTGTTCTAAACCTAGGATAAAATCCTCTCATAGGAAAAATGGAAGGAAAGCTTACATAAAGCATACATCATAAAAAAACTTAAAACAATGAAAACACTGAGAAAGTTCATTCATTTATCTTTATTATTTTTAAAGTATTTTTCAAAGATGTCATCTAATTCATCACTTTACTGGGTTTTTATGAACTCTAAGTATACAGCAAGGTACTTTGAAAGCTCTTTCCTGTCTGGACCAAAATTTATCTCCCGTGTAACAACAATGAGTCAAGATTAATTTTCTACCTTGTTGGCCTTTCTATTGTTGCATAGGAATATAATTCTGTTTATTGTCCACTCTCCCCTTCTGTTTTTAAGATTTCCATTTGTATAGAATATTGCATGCAATAAATCATTCATGGCAGAAATAGTAATAATATTGACCACATATAACTATTTATCATCGTGTTTATCATTGTGCTTGCTCCCTTCCTGCCCTGCATATGCTCCCCACTGTGCCTGCAACACCCAAGGAGAGCAGAAAAGCTATGCATCACTGTCAACAGAGGGATTTCCACAGTGGAACTGGCACAGATACAGTGTCACAAATACTAGTGACAGAATACTGGTGTGTCTTGAGAGACAAGACCAGGTGTCAATCTTATGGACTTCAGAAGTATTTGGTTTAGCCCTGAAGGAAAGGTGAAAGCACACCATCATAAAAAAAACCTCCCAAATAACAAAACCCAAACACCTTTAAAAGGCGGTTTTGCACTAAAATGTAAATATTACTGACCCTGACATCAGCAAGAGGCCAAAGGATCAGACACAGCTTTATTTTAATTATTTTAATAAGCAATATGCATTTGCTATTTTGTATATTTTGAATTTATAAGACATACGTTAATTACACTTTCTATCAGATTGGGTCGTTTTTACTGTTAATACAGATTATTCTGTTCTGTTCAGCTGTTCCACGTATTCACACAATGCTATTTCTGTGTCTCTTTTAATCATTCCAGGGATGATAACCTTTGAGTTAACCAGTGCAATGCCAGCTAGTGGCTCAAGCTTGATTTCTATGTTACCAGAAGCTTTTGTTACTACAAAGAACACAGACAAAAATATTTTCTTTTTTAATCCCTGCAAGAAATTAATCATTGTCTTTGTTGATAGAGTGAAGGATTATAAACTTGTTAAGTGATAAAAGTAGAGGTGTGGAAATGTCTTAATTTCTGGGATGGAAGACACATGCTCTGCCTAAGCCCCAAGCCCTGTTCATTTCTGACATTAACAAGGCAGTTTCTGTGTCTTTTGGAATTATTCTTCAGTGCACTAAAAACTGAAATTCAGTTATCAAATAAACATCTTCAAATTTGCATGTTTGTGGCAAATAAAACATTTTTTTCTGGGAGTCCGCATTTGTTTTGCTAAAGTGACTTCACAGAAAAAGCTGAAAATGCCAATAAATTGGAGTTTTCTTTCTCTTTTAATAAACCTAAATCACTTGGAGAACTGACACAATTTTCTTCCTCATTGCATGAGGGTAAGAAAAGTCATAATCTCTCAAACTACTACTCTAGAAAAATTAATTTAATCATTTCATATTCTATGTGTCAAAATAATTTTCAAAATGTTCTTATTGCAGAAAGATAGATTGCTTTGGAAATTTTGGAGTAATAACATGCACATACAAAGTATAAGAATTAGACTGGTAACACAGTAGACATGACAGCCTTCAAATGTTGTTTAAAAGTACAAGTCTTCTTAACTTTTGTCTGTTACAAAAACAGTTCATCTTTCTTTGAATCTGTTTTACACCCCTTTTCCACACTGACAACCTCATATATTTTGATTGATCTGCAATCTATACACTTCAATTGCTTGCAACTTTTTGTCTCAGTTACACCAGCATCTATTTTATATGCAAGTCCTAGGTCTGTGACTTCATCATATCCACGTCCTGCCACCAGATACAGACGCGCTTTGTTCTGCCTCTTTTCATGCTGGAGGAGTTTTTCCTAGGGGTTGCTCCTTGTTCTGAAACATGAAAATGTGTGAAGCATAAAACTCCAGCTGTGAATACTTACCTCCCTGCAGTGTTAAAAAGTTCAATATACAAAACACCTGGTTTCAAGCAAAATGTACACTAAGATATATGGCAATGAGACAGATTTAATATACCCCATAGGGCCCTCAAGCAGTTTTTAAATTAAAGACACAACATAGTTTGGTTTCTTTTCTCTCTCTTTTTTTTTTTTTTTTTACTTAAAATGAGTCTCTACCATTTCGTGAATAATGAATTGTTACCTCTTCCTCCTGAAGAGAAAGTCATAAACAAAAAAACAATTTGTGGTGATCAGAAAGGATGAGGATTCATTGTTATGCAAATAAAATCTGAAATATAAAGTTTACATTATGAACAGAATAAAAAGTCTTTGTTCCATGCAGAAGAAATGGGTCCCTGGAAATCTTGACATGGGGCACATTCTACAGTTCACTTGAGGTTTACTTATACATTGGCACATAGACTTCTACTTGAAGGTGATAATCAAGTAGAGCCAATTCCTCCTACATTGTGTTCTGCATACAGAATTTGTATTTGACTGTACTTTTATACAGGACTGTTCTAATGCCCAGGAGTATAGATGTGCCTTGAAATAATTGACAAGGATTTCACAAGAGAAAATAATTAGGAAATTCAAAAAATCATAGGTCATCCAATGTTGTTACTATGGCTTCATGCAACAGATGGAGACATCCTCATCGTTTGTGTTTTCTCTCAGGCCCACATGCTCATTTCTCCTTGCAGCATATCTTGCCTATTTAGTAAGCCTTTCCTCTGGACAATACCAGTTTTCTCTTCAGATGGTAACAGGTATAACAACGAGAACACAGTCTTTCACAGCATATGGGCATGTGAACAAAAATGCATTCACTTCATCTAGGTTTTAAAAAGACAGAATTCTGGCATATGTGAGGCATATCTATAAAGTTACAGATGTAAATTTTCAATACTTTTTCAGAACAATCTAGTGTTTGACGCCTGAATACTCAATATACCTGTGCAGCTAACTAGTAATGTAGAACCAAGACATTTTTTATATGATAGATGATAGACTTTGGACCCTGTGGATGAACTTGACAGCTGTGTAGGAGACCAAGGGAGCTTCATCATTGTACATACTAAGCCAAGGCCAGAAACAGATCTCTTGGAAGTCACAGAAAGCACTTTCTCTGTGAGGGAGTTCAATCACAGCTCAACTCAATTTTTTTCTGACTCATGAGTATGAATTTAATATTCAAATTACTCTTAAAATAGAAAAGTGCTTGTCAGGTGCCATCTCTGAACTATAACATAATGGCAGCTGGATATGAACACTGCTAAAGAATGCAGACATGACGTGTAGACCAAGTAGATGAATGTCATGCAGAAACCAATAACAGACTCAAGAGTAGAATTCATGGAGACATTTCCTGAATATGCTAAAGAATTTTATGAAATATGTTTATTTATCCATATGTTCCATTTTCAGTGATCAATGACTGAAAAATTAGGTTTCTGTCATATATAGTTAGTGAATTTCATATTCTCTTTCTGCTAAAACTCAAGACTTGCCAGCTTGTAAGTGCTAAATATTCTCACCTTAGTGATCATCACCAAGTAAAATAAATTTATTGATTTAAAGCTCCTTAATTAAGCCATTACCTTTATATATCTCTAGAGGTGTATAAAGAAAGAATTCTTGAAATAGATATGGAACAGCTATAGTGAAGCTACCACTACTAAAGAAGATTTTTATAATCTACAGTAATTCTCCACATTGAATAAATAAATCAAATTACGACTTTATGTTTCTGAGGAGTCCAGTAGCTGTGTGCATACTTGCGCCATATCAGATTGAAATTGTCCTTAACTTGTCTTAAAATACAGACTGTATAAGTTCATTTTTACCATGTGCTAAGGAAAGAGACCCAGGACAATTGCACTGTTCACATTATATGCCATAGCACACTGCATTCTTTCATTGTGTTTTCACAAAACTTTGTTGTACATTTATGCTTAGATATTAAAATTAAATTTATTTTCCACCAAATATTATGTAAATCAACTTGATTATTACTGACAAGACGAATGTGGATTTATTCATCCTGCTAATATCAAAAGGTTCCAGTCATCATTTATTTAATAGCTGCAGTTCCGGGCGTCCTGGAATGTAGTAAAATAAGCTGCTAAAGCCTTTTATTCCTTTTTGTTGATACAAAGTGTGTGTTATAAAGGCAATATGAAGTGTGCAATAAATAAAAAAAAATTTCTGATAATGCTTGTTTGATTTTTTACACTTTTCCTTTCTAATTCACAAAATTAACTGACTTGTTTTTGTCTAAGAGTAATTTAAACTTATTATTTTGTAATGCTATTTATTGATCTACTTCAAGCATGGATCATCAGGATGTAAACAAGTACATGGGTGTTTATCTATGTGCTTATGGAATTTTCATACTTTTTGATTGCAAAATTTCAAGTGTTGCAAAGATTTTGATCAAATAAAATAGTTTAATGGATTATCCTTTTGTTTACTGCTTCAAAATGAGGAACCCTTCCAAGAAGAGAAATTGCATTCATTGTAAGCTGTGTTCTACAACTTGCCTTAGTGCTCTGCTGAACCATTCACCCGAATTCTAGTCCTAATTTGTTCAGTTCATATGACTAAATGTTGACCAAAAGGAGAGAAAAATATTAAGCCTATTTCTTTCTCCTGATTTACAAAGATCTTAAGTGCCAGAAAGTAAGAGAAATTATTTAAAGGAGAACAGGAGAACAGAAGGAGAAAAGAAGTCCAGGTTAATATCAGGAAATATCAGGATCAACAGCAATATTCTCCCAAAAGTAAGAAGTATACCATGTTAGTATTTCATTAAAATTAGAAAAAGTAAATGAAAGCATAATCTTGCATTAACTGGACAGTGCAATCTAGCAAGTCTCTTAAATAACTAGAGTGAAAAGTGCTTCTTTAATTGAGTTTACACCGTGGTCTAGATAAATTGAATTTTCTATTTCAACAGAATATTGAAATATGTATCATCCTTTTCTGTCTAAATGGTGTTCACAGGCTTCACAGATTTCAATGACTTTATTAAAGTGTTGTAAATCTTAAATCAAATAATTGAGAAAAATAATTTTTTTCTATGAGATTCCTATCAAAGATTGAGCATGCTTATAAATTTCTCAGATTTATGATTGTTTAAATAAATATCATTGATCCCTTAAGTGATGAAAAATATTATAAGCAGAAAATTATCAATGCCTAAGAAATAGTAAATCAGGAATACCATGTTACATAGGCATGATAATTCCCTCAATTAACAGGATACTTTTAGGATTCAAGTCTGTTTAAATTTGGTGACTATCCAAATATATACAAACAGTGTAACCTCAAAAATAAGCTTTCTATATAATCTTCCATCTATAAAAATCATTAACAAACTTTTTCTTTTTAATTGGGGAAACTGTACTTAAGTATTTGTTATCACAAAAGTTAAAATGTTACATTGTTGCAAAGCACAAACGTTCAGTGAGATTTCAAGGTTTCAATGAATGAGAATGACATGTTCTTACATTGAGAGATTTTAGAAGGTGTTTAAATGAGAAGTATTGTCAAAATTTAGTTGTAAGAACAGTATCAGTTTCTTTAGAAATAATGTGATTTTGTTTTTTGTTTTTTAATAAAAGTAGATTCCGAGCATGCTTTCAGTCACATCAAATCCTTCTTCAGAATCAACTTTTGATCACTGTTTGCAAGAGCATGCTGTTTTTCAACAGTAATAAAAGGAAAACATGAAGTGAACACTTGCAAGAAGAGGTATCTCTCATATGTTTCATCAGGTCTTACTTTTGGACTGCAGCTGCCTTCTGAACTGATTTTCTAGAAGACATGCTAGAAACATAGATCATGAAAATATTTCCCATTTAAAACTCTGTCCCACATTCAATAGTATCAGAGAGGGGGGAAAAGGAGTATGCATTTTTAAGGATGATTAACCTTCACTCTGTTAGCCTTAATGAGCTTTAGCTATTACAAGAGAAGATATAAATTAAATGGGATTGGACAGGATAATTTCACTTATGTACTGGTGAAAGACAGTCACTGTACATTGACTTCAAAAAAATAGGTTTTTAGTTATGTTTTGTGTAATTATTTGGCTACAGGAGAAGGGTTCTCCACTGCAGAATTTTCCAATTTTTAAACAGCTTGGGGGTAATTTTATGACTTATATTTCATTAAAAACAGATTAAAACAAACAAACAAAGAAACAAAACATTAAAAAACTCCCAAAATCTAAAACTGTTCATAGACAAAACTAAGTTGAGGGAGGGGGTGGATCTGCTGGACAGTAGGAAGGCTCTGCAGAGTGATCTGGACAGGCTGGATCAATGGGCCAAGGCCAGTTGCATGAGGTTCAATAAGGCAAAGTACCAGGTCCTGCACCTGGCTCAAAATAACCCCATGCAGCACTACGGGCTGAGGGCAGAGTGGCTGAAAAACTGCCCAGAGGAAAAGGACCTGGCTGTGCTGGTTGAAAGCAGCTGAAGATGATCCTGCGTGTGCCCAGGTGGCCAAGAANAGCAGCTGAAAGTGATCCAGCGTGTGCCCGGGTGGCCAAGAAGGCCAGTGGCACCCTAGCCTGTATCAGCAGTAGTGTGGCCAGCAGCACCAGGGCAGATCGTTTCCCTCTAGTTAGCACTGGTGAGGGCACACCTTCAATCCTGAGTCCAGTTTTGGGCTCCTCACTACAAGAAGGACGTTGAGGTGCTGGAGTGTGTCCAGAGCAGGGCAATGGAGCTGTGTAAGGGTCTAGAAGGTAAGTCCTCTTAGGACTTTTTTGATGCAGAAAAAATTCTAGTGCATCTTATATTGATACTGAACAAAATGCATAAGTGTACAAAAGGTGATAGAGGTTAAAATTTCTGTGATCTGGCAAGGAATTCTATCTTCCAGGAGTGTCCACAAGGAACCTACAGGAGACAATACTTTCATTTCTGTCAGATGAAATATTAGATTCACACAGCAGAGACAGAATTCTGCATCTCTAAAAAGATTCCTCAGCCTTGGTGAGGTATAATATTACATGTTTCCTCTGTGTAAGTAAGCTAACACCACTCCTTCACCGTGGCTATCTAGAACAGTCATAGCTTAGCACTTTGATGATAAATTCCATGAGACATAAGTTTTAGAAAAAAAAATCTTTGAAAAAGTCCTTGAAAAAGACTACAAATATCCTCTGACCTGTGTAGCTAGGACAGTACTGAAAAACAATTAATCAAAATTCATTTCCCATCTTTGCAACTGCCCTTTTCCTTTCAGGAAAAACACAGCTTGTCTTTCCATTCTGCAGATGTTAGTACTGTGAAATAATATAGTCAGAATCTTAAACATTATATGAAAAGGATTGATTTAAAAATAAAATAAAATAGTTATGTTAGGAAATATTCTGTACTACAAAAATAGTTTACTGCTCTGTTAGATTTTTATTTCTGTTATAGCTGAATTTCAGTATTATTCCTGATGATAACTGAGTTATCATCAAAAATAAAGATAAATTAAATAAACATGGAAATATATAAATTATTCTCAGCAAGATGATGTCAAATGCCCAAAAAATAAGAATACTCTGGAAGGTTTAAAATTTTCGTGCTTACACTCACCATAGCTTCTCTTTTTTCACATAGATCTTTGAAGGAAAGGAGAGTTTGGGGAGTTGGGGTTGTTTTTTTCTCTACTTTGTTTCATTTTCCTATTGCATAACATAAACTTCTCTTAACTTGCCATATTTCCTAGAAAATATGAGATTAGAGTACAATGTCTGATGTAACATTGTAAAGAGGTGAATACCTCTGTTACTTTTTTTTTTTACATTGTTTTATTCAACTGTCACTGAGTTGCTCTTCATAAATATTAGGCCAGTCAGAGCAGTCATAAGATACATCTTCTTTTAAGTTATGAAATTTTACCTGATATCAGCATGTAGGAAGCTATCTGAAGCCATTTTGGAAAGGAGAATAAAATCTTGCTTATTTATGTTACTGGCATAGGCTTTTAATTGGTATATGTGATTACAATCCACTTTTCTGTTCTTTTATGTCTTTTTTTTTAATGTCTTTCACTGGTAGAAAAATTCAGGCTTCAAAAAGATTTTCTTAAATTCACACTAATTAGATGTATTTAATTCTAATACAATATCCAAAAATGTTTGAATAGTGACTTATGTGGACTCTTATGCATCTTCCATAGCATCAAAAATCTTGATACATTGATACACTCTACTTCTACTTCATACCTAATAAAACATCTAGATTACTTTTCTGATATGGAAACCTCAATAAAGAAGCTGTACATCTCTGGGGAAAAATGATGAACTGTTAAAATACAGTTTGTTATAGTTGGTCGCAAGGTGGCAATGATCCTTTTTAGTACATTTGTAGTAATAAACTAAGCAGGTCAGGAGACTGGTTCACACAAAATATCAGACTGCTTAGTTGCTCAAATGCCTCTTAATACATACCTTTTCCTGGAGCAAGAAACATCCTCTCAGGTAAACTCTGGTATAAACAGGGCACAAACAGACCAAGACTGTTATTAAAAGCTGTATGAATAATTCATTCTTTTTCTGGAATGGAAAAGAATATAGACGTATGGATATGGGATGTGTTATGGCACCTATCTTCAGGGATCAGTCCCTTTGGGTTGATGTAGACATTTATTGCACTTTAAACATTTCAGTGAGCTGCCTGCAGAATGTATTTAAGGAAAATCCTTTTTTTTTTTAATTTATTGATTGTTTCTTTGATTGTTTTGTTTTATGCTTATTTTGCTTCACATTTTTGCTTTTGCATTTCTGCATGAGCTTGGTCTCTCCTTCATTCAAAAAAAATTATATCTTCCTTCTGAAGACACAGCAATTTCTGTTTTCTCTAGTCTTTTGAAAAAGGATATTTTTATAGAATCCTGTGAAGATGTATCCTGGTTATTTCTGACTTTCCAACAACTTTGATCCAAGTGCTGGCATAAAGCACTAGTATAACCAAGTAATTTTATGATGGGTTCCACATGAACTTTACATTTAATGTTTGCTCTGAACCACGGATTATTATTTGACATTGTTTCACATTGAGATGTGGAGGAGTCTAGGCTCTTTTTGTTTGTTTCTCTTTCTGGAAAACTGGGGATAGTATAGAAAAATATCCTTATTGTCTTTGCTCAAGGGCCTCAACATATCTAAACTGGGGAACAGGTTAACTCCACTGTACCATCATGTTTGTCTTCACAGGCTGCCTTTAAACCCTGCTGGGATCAGTGAAGATAACAGGGAGAGAAGTGAAACCACTGCCTGATGAAGTTCACATGCTATTTGCTCACAGAGAGGATCACCTGAATCATCTTTGAGCAGTTACAGAACCACAGTTCTACACTAAAATACTTTCAAATGTGACACTTATCTTTTGCCCAAGTCTTTTTCATGTTTGATACTCTCTACATGTCTCTAGAACTGAGAACGTGTAGTGAAGATGTTGACATAACACCTTATAGCTCCCAAGTCATTGAATTTTCCTAAATTATTTAGGATGCTTTCTACTCTTCTGACCTTCCAAGTTGTTTCCATAAGAATAGAAAAAATTCCCACACTATAATATTCAAAAGATTCAAGTCTTGAAAATAAGAAATATGTACCTTAACTTCCTTATTTTAAATTAATTAAGTTACAAATTTATATGCTTTAAGAAAAAGTTCTCCTGCATCATATACAGTAAATTAAACAGTTTTTTTTTTTTTCAAAACGGAATAAATATGTTAGGAAAAAAATCAAAGGACAAATATTATGGAAAACCTGTTATGTCAGAAATCCTAAATATGCTAGGGCAAGTTCCACTTGTCCCGCTAACAGCAAAGTCAATATGCCTACAAGCACAGAGTAATGACTGTAAAGAATAATTTGAATAGCCTTTTATAGGAACTACTTAGCATAATATAAAATAGACTTTCCCATTATAAGAAAAAGAACATAAGTTACTGAGTCTTCTTGGGAAAACCTACTAAAAAAGCAGGTGTGAACTGGTAAAATATATCTTCTATGGATGGCATATCTATGTGAATCTATGTGGTGCATCTATGGATGATATTAACTGAGGTGATTCTGTATTTTCTAACTTTATATCATATATTTACATTTGTAATTTTGTAGGTATTATCTGGGTGTACACACAGATGTGTATGAATGACTGAATCTTTGTTATAAATTTCTCCATCTTTAACTAGTTGCTGATAATAAATTGTCATTAGCTATAACATATATAATGAAAATTTGTTGTGGCATTTCCTTTAAAGAAAGTAGTGGGAAGGAGAAGTATGACTCATAGTCACACAAAGATTCCTACAGACACTTGTTAGGGTGTATTTTTGGTATCACACTTTTATAGACCTCTGCACAAGTTCACAATACAGTCTTTTTACATAATGTAAATGGCATAAAATAATTTCTGAGTGTAATGAGGAGCCAACATAAACTGACAAGTCTCTTGTCTAAGAGTAAAGAAGTCATGGCATTTGGTGAAGAAATAGGAAACTAGTATAATCTTAGGACTCAGTGTTTCTATCCAGACTCATTTGCATTTTATTGCTGCTGTCTAGAGAGAAGAGAGAGTGAAAGTACTTTTTTTCTCTGTGTAGCTGATGAAGGTGCCAAAGGAAAAAAGAATCATTAAAAGACTGCTGTTCCTGCTCATACACTCATGCATGAGCAGAAGCAAGTGCCTGGAGAGAGTGAGTAAATGCACTAACCAAATTTCATCAGCTTCTGAAGTGGGTGAAATAGGGCTGTCTCCTCTCACATATGTCAGGAATCAAAGCTGGTTACAGCTTTGTTTAGCACAGGACACTATTTATTTTAAACAAATATTTACTTTTGTTTTTCCTTACTCCATTTCTCTTCCTCTATGTTTAAACAATATAGATAATTTCTCTATATTGTGATCTTCCCTATGTTACCCTATATCCCAGCTGTTCTGAAATGAAGCTATATGGCTGAATAGAAAAAATTTATTTCAATTCTATCAATGATCACAGGCAAGGGAAGCTGAACTGTAATATTCAGGTGTACTGTTCAGTTAGGTCTATTAATTTTGAGGCAAAACAAATATGGAATTCACATCTCTTACAGGGCGTAAATGTATGAAATTTATGGAGGAATCCTAGTTGAGTAAGAAAACTATTAAATATGTGCAAGGGTCACAAAATCAATAACTGATAAAGTTACTTTTAGACTGGAGTGTTACTGGACTCTTTCTGGGAGTATTTAATGGTCATGTCAATCCAAAGCCATCCTTCCACCCAACTTGATATTGAGAAGTAAATATGAATATTTTATGCTTCTAAAATCAAATTCCTGTTCCTAAGTAGCTTTTCACACTAATTGATGATGATTCATTTCTAACAGTCCTGTAAAATAAGCTGTAAAACACTCTAAATTATATTGAATTCTAAACTCCAGTGTTAAGGAAAATAAGATGAGTCCTCTATTTTCAAACAGTAAAGAGACACAAAGGAAAAGAAAAGAGATAGAATGGTAAATAAATGAATATACTTAAAGGAAAAAGAGTAAAATGAACACTGTTATCTTTTAAAACGTGGAAAATGATACCACCCTTGGTGATAGAGAATTAATTCAAAATGCTATTATACATCTTCTGTAATGATTTTTCAGGAATGAAAATTTGTTTCATAATAAATGTCTTGTTAATCTGAGTATCACTTACAGCAGAAGAGAGAGGGGGGTGCTTTAGCCATCTGGTTAAAAAGAGTGTAATCAGTAATTTTCCACAGCTGTTTATTTTGATTCCAAATGTTTTGAAAATGGGTAGCACATTTCATCTGAGACACAGAATTGGAGAGACAGTTCAGGTGCTAGGCTCTCTCCCAGCTCCAACATGAACTTGCCACCTCACTATGGGAAGACACAAGCATTTTCTTGTCTTCAGTGTTAAGAGACAGTCTTTCAGGGGTTATTTATACTGTGAAGACTCATTCTGTGTCAGTGATGTCCACAGTAGTCCTAGATTGTTGGTTATAGGTGTACTGAATCATTTGGAGTCATGTGATGATATTATTCTCACTATCAGTTTATCTTGGTTACATTTTTCCCTTGTTTCCTAATCTTGTAAGACATAAGCCACAAAAATAAACACTATATTTTGTGAGGCATAGCCTTCTCCATAACAAACCAGGATACCTAGATATCTGGGACATGGAGAAGGCTGAGGTACTCAATGATTTCTTTCTTCAGTTTTCACTAGAAGGTGCAACACCACACCACTCAAGTTGCAGAAAAAATAGAGACTGGGAGAATGAGGAACTGCCAACTGTACGAGAAGATAAATTTCGAGAACATTTCAGGAAAACAAAGGTACGCAAGTCCTTGGGCCCTGATGAGATGCATCCTTGGGTGTTGAGGGAACTTATGGTTGAAGTTGCTAAGACACTTTCTATCACATTTGAGATGTTGTGGCAGTGTGGTAAAGTTCCCACTGATGGAAAAGGGGAAACTACTCGATTTTTTAATAAGGGAACAAAGGAAGCACTAAGGAACTACAGGTCAGTCAGTATCATCTTGGTGCAGGCAAGATCATGGAGCAGATCCTCCTGGAATCTATACTAAGGCACGTGGAAAATAAGGAGTTTACTGGTGACAGACAACACGACCTCACTAGGGACAAAGTGCATCCAACAAATTTGATGGCCTTCTATGACAAGCTTACAGTCTTGTTGGTTGAGGGAAGAGTAACAGATGTCATTTACTTGTTCTTGTACAAAGCATTTGGCACTTTACTGAACATCTCTTGTCTCTAAACTGGAGAGGTATGGATTGGATGGACCACTCAGTGGATAAGGAATTGGATGGAGGGTCACAGCCAAAGAGTTGAGGTCAACAGCTCGATATCCAAGTGGAGACCAGTGATGAGTGGTGTTCCTCAGGGATCAGTGTTGGTACTGGCACTGTTTGACATCTTTGTCAGCAACATGGACAGTGGGATTGAGTGCACCCTCAGCAAGTTTGTCAATGACTCCCTATGTGATGTGGTCAACATAAAGAAGGGAAGGGATGCTCTTCAGGGGGCATTTGGCAGCCTAGAGAAGTGGGACCAGGTGAACCTCGTGAAGGCCAAGTTCAAGGTCCTGCATATCGGTCAGGTCAATCCCAAGCACACATACAGGCTGGGCAGAGAAGGCATTGAGAGTGGCCCTGAGGATCTCACCTGGGAATGTGAGTTATGAGAAGAGTGACGTGACCTAGCAATGTGTGTTCACAGTGCAGAAAGACAACTATAGCCTGAGCTGCATCAAAAGCAGACTGACCAGAATACTGAGGGAGTTGATTCTGCCTCTCTAGTGCACTCTCATGAGGCCTCACCTGGAGTGCTGCATTCAGCTCCCAATATAAGACAGGTATACACTTGTTGAAGGAAGTCCAGAGGAGTGCCATGAAGTACCTCTCCTATGAGGTACTGAGAGAATTGAGGCTCTTTGGGCTGGAGAAGAAAAGGCTCCAGGAAGACCCGATAACAGCCTTCCAGTACCTAAATGTGGCTTACAAGGGAGCTAGGGAGGGACTTTTCACGTGGGCTTTTCATGTAGTGACAGGGCAGCAGCAAATAGCTTCAAAATGAGAGAGTACCTTTAGATCAGATATAAAGAGGATATTTTTTACTGTGAGGTTGGTGAGCACTGGAACAGATTGTCCTGAGAAACTGTGGATGCCCCATGACTGGATGTGTTCAAGACCAGTTGGATGGGGCTTTGAGCCACTTGGCCTAGTGCAAGGTGTCCTGTCTATGGCAGGGGGCTTGGAACGAAATGATCCTTAAGGTCCCTTACAACCCAAACTATGCTATAACTATATAAATGTTCATTCTTGAAAAATCACTGTGAAATATGACATTTTGAATAAGGTTCTAGCCTCAAAAGAGGGTGGTATCAATTTCCATGTATTAAAAGAAATTGCATACACTACACAGCTGTTGTACCTAATCCTTACAAGCAGTGAAGCTAATTAGCCTTGGCACAGCAACACACTGACATTGCTACATTGCTTGGGTTCTGTCAGAGCAGCTCAGGTATCTCCACAGAACTGCACAGTTCAATGCAGGCATACACAACAGGAATCAAATTCTCACTTCGCATATTCCACTGCTTAGGTAATGCCAACTCTGAAGTCAAATAATGTCACTAATTAAAGGAGCATTTTTAGCAGAAGCAGAGCATTAGCTAGCAGATTGCAGCTGAGTAGGGAGGGGAAAGAAATGATGAGGACACAAACCTGAAAAGTAAAATGTGAAGAAGCATATACCAAAAAAATGCTTATAATTTTAGATTCTTGTTCCCTCATATAGCTCAATATAATAATTTAAACTAGAAAATATAAAATTGCAGGTAATATAGTAAACACTGCAGCTACCATGAGGGTGAACAGCGTTACAGGTGTTTGATATAAAAGAGCACTCACGATCTTAAATATAGCTTCTAATTAAATAATTTTTTTTACTTGAAACACAATGAAAAATTATTTTTTCTTACACATACTACCTGGAATTTTGTCTCACTATAAAATAGGCAATGAGAGAAAATTATACAGAAGCACGAAACCCTTCTGTAATAAAAAATATATGTTATCACATACATGTATATTTTTTTATCTCTACTGATTTTATGTCTAAACAGCTAAGTATTTTTCCAGTGATACTACCCCTGATAAATGTTTGCATTACTGCTAATCTTGTAACTGGACTATGTAGTCTATACATATTCTGAACACGGTCCCTGAAGTTCCAAGTGCACACAGGTATATTAACACTAAGATTGAAAAATGAAGCTTTATTCCTCTCACCCCAAACTGAGTAGTACATTTTTTCCTAGTATTCTATGTTGATTTCAATGGCACGTGGAAAATATTCAAACAGGGAGCAGTAACTCATTCAATTTTTCCTTTAAGCAAGCAGCAGCGTGCTGTCTGAATCCAACCCATAAGATGTCTATGCCTAATTTGTTTCAAACAGTTTTTAAAACAGCTGTCAAGGCAACCTGAAAAGGCAAACAATAACAGACTTTCAGCTTTTAAAGGCTCCTGTGGAGGGGTCTGGTACCAATAGCCACAAGTTGCCACAGGCAAGCAATCCGATCCCACATTTGGGATTTGGTCCAATCTTGGACCATCAGTAAACGATTCTTGGGTGGATAAAGGGCTCAGCAGAGCTCACCTGGCATAAAGCAAAATAGAAGTGGTAGAAGCAGATTTGACACAAACACTTCCGTTTCTACATTACCTCCCACTTATACTCAGGGTTAATGGGTCTCACTGAGCTGGATCACACTGCATGACCCCCTGTGTCACTGAGGAAAGGCTTTTGTGTAATTCTGTGACTGCATATAGCATTAGATCCATACTGTACAACCAGTTGCAAAAGTTGACTTTCTGATTTCCTCTTTGGTTTGCTATTTTGCCCCCGAACCATGCCCCATGGGAAAAAATAGAAGGTTTTCAGTGGAGCAGGTCATCAAAATTCCTCCCTGTCCTTTATCTCAATCTTCTTCCTTTTGGCCTGAATTCTTTCTGAGTGATGCTTCACAGATATTCTGGCAACACTATACCTGCCTTTGTGTTACAACCAAAATACATCAAGCCCTTCAGGCAGCAATCAATTTTTATCAGTTTGTGAAAGCAATCAGAAAACCTGGACTCACAACATTAAAATAATGGGAATGCTTAAGCAATGCAAATAATTTTAACATGACCCAGCTTCCACTTTAATATCTGGAATTGTGAATGGGAGGAGTGGAAAAAAATCTAAACTCATTAAAATATGTGCTCTTGTAGGAGGAAGACCAACTGAAACAGACACCTTGGTTGAAGGTGCAATATCTATATAATTCTGTATTGCTGCATAGGAGGAAGTCACACTCCTGTCAAAATTTTTTTTGTACTTTCACATCTTAAAGCTGTTGACCAAAATTACTCTTAGTCAAGATCTGTTTTCAGAAAAATGTGTCTGTGTCAGAACATGGTGGGGGAGAAGCTTCTAAGTTCTCTTTGTGTGCGTGTGTGTCTGTGTGTGTGTCTATTTGAAAGGCTGTTATCAGCATGTCAGGGTGTGTGGCTTTGGCGTCGTCTGGCTGTGAAGCTACACAATGCATCCTATGTAAGAGTTGCAAGGTGATCTAGGTTGAAACCAAGCCCCTCATACCTACCATCAGGGCTGAAAGGTAGAGGGAATTTTCAACTAATTCATGACTTTTTTTCCTGCAATTCAAACTCAGCATAGTATCAATGTACCAACTCAAGTTACTCCACTTCCCTTTTATCAAATATTTTAAAATTGAAAGGTGCTGAAGAATATTTCTAAATTATTTCCTTTGTCCAGAAGCATGATAGAAACCAGAATAATGGATACCTCAGTGTTAATAAACAATTGGTATGCACTTAAGCTAAACACCTGCTTAAGTATGAGCAAATGCTATTTTCTTCTTTCCAAAATAAGAACTCGGTAATCTCTTAAAAGAAGAATTCCTAGATGTTTAATACTTTCACAGTCATATTTATTCATGTACTTTGAGGTACATTTTGTGGAAGCAAAGTTCAAGACTCAGTTCTGTCTGTCTCTCTACTTGTGTGGGTGGCCTTGTAATTTCTCTCGTCTTGTAATCAGACATTTGTAAAAGAGCTACATTTTGTAAACTGGCCAGACCTAATGCTCCCCCAAAAGGGAAGTTGAGGATGTGCACATCTTTGCTTTGGTAAGATGTTATGAATGCTCTCCCTCTACTGTTTCCCTCAGATGAAGTATTTTGAGGAAAATATATTGTATCTCCATATAAAGAGTATATATAGATATATACACACATAAAATATATATAAAATTAGTGTACCTTAATCTCCAATTAAGGCAAATTCTGACTGAAGTAAAGCCCACAGAAAAACGCCAGGATTTTTTGATAAGACATGATTTTCTTACTTATCTTGTCAGATGGATATTTTCAATTGTAACTTTGGTATATTGAGATGTCATGAAGCTGTTGCAGCTATACCTACAGAGGTGAATTGAACTAATCAATAACATAACATCCATGCCATTTATAACGTCAACATGAATTCTCACAGAATTTTAAACTACAAAACAGTAATACTCTTAGAAAATATCCAGGCTTGACACAGGGCAGCCTCTTTTAAAGCCATTTTGACCATATTAATTCAGACTATGTCATGCCATTTACCTTCTGGGACAGATAAAATATGGTCATGATCTATTTTATTATGCTCTGTATACCTCAAAAATTTTCCATAGAGGACCATTTGTTTAAATACAGGTTATGATATATGAGTTTTATGATTAGTAAAAAATTTAATGTCTTAAAATTATAGCTCCCACAGAAAGAGTTTAAGAGTAAATTTTAGTTTTAGTGAAGATAATTCTCACAGGAATTTTGTTAGAGATTACTGAGCTTTATAATTGTAAAATCTTAATATATGGCATTTGCTTTTGACCTTAAATGGTATTACTTGGTAGAAAAATAGAATTAAAAAATTAAAAATTAAAATAATTATCATTTCCCTCCCAGATTACTTAGTCAAAATTTTCCTTTTATGTCATTTTCCTACAATAACTTCAATCTGATTTTGCTAAACATCCCAGTATCTTAACACAAGGATTTTTTAAATAAAAGTTTACCTAATCCCATATCATTATAAATCTTGAATAAAAAATTTTAATCTTGAATAAAATTCTGGCTTTCTCTATCACTTAAAATTATCACCTTAGAAAACACAGGCTTCAGATTTGTGATCCTGACATAGTATCCAGGACAAATACTTAGCCACTTGGTAACTGACTAAAACTCTGTGGTGTACCTCTGAATTTTAAAGGTATGTTGTAGTCACATACGCAGTTAGAAATCACCCTGTCTTAATCCTTTGATTTTTAGATTTTAATGCAATATTTTATTGACCTGAAAGACAAATAAAAGGCTGTGCATGCCTCATATCCTCTGTGCACACCTCATATCCTATTCTTATGTATTGCTTTCTACAGTTCACCGTCATTCAGAATGTAGACTATTATAAATTATACCGAGAAAATAAATAGAACTGGTCAGTAACAAATGTATGATCCATGTGCTGTATCTGTGCACAAATAGTGCTAAATCAAAGCTCTGACAGTGACCATTTCAAGGCATCTGTGGACACTATTGGGTGTATCAGCCATAGCAAAATATGTTTTTTACTAAAAGCACGCATTCTGACATCCAGACCCTGTTTCTGATAAAAACCCAATCAATTTGGTTATATATTAATATAAATGAAATGTTACAGTTTGAATAAATTATTCAAACTGAAGAAAATCTTACCTGTTTAGTCAGCCTGGCCTTTCTCCTATGCACCTTATTCTTGCTTATAGATAACTTTATCCTCAGAAATTAATATAGACTTAACCGTAAATTATGTAAATATAACCACAATTAATTTCATTTGATATATTTATGGCATATGTGTACACACATATATATATATATATGCATACATATATGTATGCACACAAATATGTATATACATTTCTTTTTAAAATTCTAATAGAGTGTTTTACTCTTGCATTAATATGCATTTAGTATATCTCACGGCTGCTCTGCCCTTAAGATTTATCTTAGTGTGAAGATTATTTTTGGCAATCATGGAGGAGAAAAGATAGAAATATCTATAATAGTATAGGTTTTTTATAAAAAAACCCCAACCTCTGATTTAAGACCTATAAAAAGTTAAACAAATTCAATTAGAAGGTTATTAAAAGTTAACAGAAGACATTTACCAAATGGATTGAGCCAACAAAGAGATGTGACCCAATGTGATCGTGCATAAATTTAAGTGCCAATACATTCCTCATCTTAGTCTTGAGAAAATGTAGGAAGGAAAGGAAATTCTAAATTTAGGATTTGTAATCAGGTCTAAATCAGGAAAATTCTTGGGGATCTCTAAATTACTTAGAACATTTCAGGAAAAAAGATACTGAAGCTATTGTGAAGACTCTAAATATGTCAGCACAATGCTTAAAACAGCTAAAAGGAGAAAAAGATGATAGGAATGGTTAGGGGGAAAAACTGTGGTAATAAAACAAAAATATCAACAAGCTCCTGTTATCTATGCTATATTTGGCTTCTGTCTTCGATACCAGTTGTAGTTCGATCACCTCCTCTCTAACAGCACATCTTAGAAAAAAGGTAAAGTTGTGACAAGGATGATCAAAGATGGTATCTAAAAGATGAACATAAAATCATTAAATATTCAAAAGGTTGAATAAGGAGTATTTGCTCACAACTTCTGACAACAAAGGACTAAAAAGGAAACCAAATGAAATATTCAAACACTGTTTACTACATGCATAATAATATCCTTTTTCATGAGTGTGGAACTCACAGACTCTGGATGACAACAAAGTATAAATGGATAAGTGGTTCTTGTGAATGCAATACTTGCTCTCAGGAAACCTTTATTGCGGATTTCTGGAAGTGCCAAAAGTCTGCTTAGGAATTTTCTGTGTCTGCTTGCCCTCTGCTTCAATGCTTTAAATGTTTCCGGTGGACATATCAAGCACAGACACTAAAGCAAATTAATCCCTTGCATAAGTCCTAATAGCTGGGGATTTTTTTCATATGATCTTTAATAACCCCAAAATGCACATCAATGTGTTATGAAATAACACAGAATCACAGAATCACAGAATTAACTAGGCTGGAAAAGACCTCTGAGATCATCGAGTCCAACCTATGACCTACCACCTCCTCATCAACTAAATCATGTCACTGAGCGCCACATCCAGACTGTTTTTAAACATGTCCAGGGATGGTGACTCCACCACCTCCCTGGGCAGGTGATTCCAGTGCCCAATCACTCTTTCAGTGAAGAACTTTCTCCTGATGTCTAACCTTAACTTCCCCTGGCACAGCTCAAGACTGTGTCCTCTTGTTCTGTCAGTGGTGGCCTGGGAGAGGAGACCAACCCCCACCTGGCTGCAACCACCTTTCAGGCTGTTGTGGAGAGTGATACGGTCTCCTCTAAGCCTCTCCTGTTTTCCAGGCTAAACAAACCCAGCTCCCTCAGTCATTCTTCACAGGGCTTGTGTTCCAGGCCCTGCACCAGCCTTGTTGCCCTCCTCTGGACGCACTCCAGCATCTCAACGTCCTTCTTGAACTGAGGGATCCAGAACTGGACACAGCACTCAAGGTGCGGCCTCACCAGGGCCAAGTACAGGGGATGAATTACTTCCCTGGTCCTGCTGGCTACACTATTCCTGATACAGGCCAGGATGCCATTGACCTTCTTGGCCACCTGGGAACACTGCTGGCTCACGTTCAGTCAGTTGTCAACCAGTACCCCCAGGTCCCTTTCTGCCTGGCCACTGTCCAGCCAGTCTGTCCCTAGCCTATAGCCCTGTAGAGTGTTGTTATGGCCAAAGTGCAGGACTTGGTACTTGGACCTGTTAAACTTCATGTTGTTGGACTCTGCCCATCAATCCAGCCTGTCCAGGTCCCTTTGCAGAGCCCTTCTACCCTCCAGCAGATCAACACATGCTCCCAGCCTGGTGTCATCTGCAAACTTACTGATGGAGGACTCAATCCCCTCATCCAGATCATCAGTGAAGGTATTAAACAGGACTGGGCCCAGCACTGATCCCTGAGGGACACCACTGGTGACTGGCCACCAGTTAGATGCAGCACCATTCACCACCACTCTCTGGGCCTGGCCGTCCAGCCAGTTCTTAACCCAGCAAAGAGTGCACCTGTCCAAGCCATGCACTGCCAGCTTTTCCAGGAGGATGCTGTGGGAGACAGTGTCAAAGGCTTTGCTGAAGTCCAAGTAGACAACATCCACAGCCTTCCCCACGTCCACCAGGTGGTCACAAAAGGAGATCAAGTTGGTCAAGCACGACCTGCCCCTTAAAAACCCGTGCTGGCTGGCTCTGACCCCCCGGATGTCCTGTAGGTGCCATGTGATGGCACTCAAGATGATCTGTTCCATAATCTTGCCGAGCATGGAGGCCAGGCTGACAGGCCTGTAGTTTCCCAGATCCTCCTTCCGGCCCTTCTTGTGGATGGGCGTCACATTGGCCAGCTTCCAGTCCTCTGGGACCTCCCCACTGAGCCAGGTCTGATGGTAAATGGTGGAGAGTGGCTTGGTGACCTCATCTGCCAGCTCCCTCAGCACCCTAGGATGGATCCCATCTGACCCCATAGATTTGTGAGGACCTAAGTGGCTCAGCAGGTCTCTGACTGCTTCCTCCTGGATAACAGGGGGGCTATTCTGTTCCCTGACACCATGTACCAGCCCAGGAGGGCAGTTGTCCTGAGGACAACCTGTCCTTCTCTTGAAAGTTGAGGTAAAGAAGGTGTTAAGGACCTCTGCCTTTTCCTCATCTTTAGTAACTAAATTCCCTCCTGCATCTAATAGAGAATGGAGGTTGGCCTTGCCCTTCCTTTCGCTGTTAACATATTTATAAAAATATTTTTTATTGTCCTTCGTAGAAGTGGCCAGATTGAGTTCTAACTGGGCTTTTGCCTCACTAATTTTTTTTCTACATGACTTAACAACATCCTTAAGCACTTCCTGAGATACCTGACCCTCCTTAACAACATCCTTAAGCACTTCCTGAGATACCTGACCCTCCTTCCAAAGGTGATACACTCCTTTTTTTTTCTTTAGTTCCTTCAAAGCTCCTTGCCCATCCAGGGTGGTCGTTTTCCTCATTGGCTCATCTTTTGGCATATAAGGACAGTCTGTTCCTGTGCCTTCAAGATTTCTGTTCTGAAGCACACCCATCCTGCCTGGACTCCTTGGTTTTTAAGGGCTGCTTCCCAAGGTACTCTGCGAGTAAGTTTCTTGAATAGGCCAAAGTTGACCCTCCAGAAATCCAGTGTGTTTGTTTTATTGATGCCTCTCCTTGTTTCACCAGATACTGAGAACTCTACTATTTCATGGTCACTGTGCCCCAGACAGCCTCCAACCACATCTCCCATCAGCCTTTCTCTGTTTGCAAACAGCAGGTCTAGCAGAGCCACACCCCTGGTAGGCTCGCTCACCAGCTGTGACAAGAAGCTGTCCTCCATACACTCTAAGAACTTCCTAGACTGCTTCTTCTCTGCTGTGTGTAGTTCCCAGCAGATATCTGGCAGGTTGAAGTCACCTACAAGAACAAGGGCTGGTGATCTTGAAACATACTCCACTTGCTTGTAGAATAAGTTATCCACCTCTTCATGCTGGTTGGGTGGTCTATAACAGACTCCCACCAGGATTGGCCTGATCCCACTTGTTGGCCTTCCCCTTGATTCTCACCCATAGGCACTCGACCTTATCATCATTAATCTCAGTTTCCATGGCGTCAAGAGCCTCCCTAATATAAAGAGCCACCCCTCCACCTCTTCTGCCCCTCCTGTCTCTTCTGTAAAGCTCGTAGCCATCCATTACAGCGCTCCAGTTATGTAAGTCATCCCACCATGTTTTTGTGCTGGCAACTATGTCATAGCTTTCTTGCTGTACCATGGCTTCCAGCTCTTCTTCTTTGTTGCCCATGCTGCATGCATTAGTGTACATGCACTTCAGCTGGGCTGCTGACTTCACCCCTAACTCAGGCTTGCCACCCTTGGTCTTGTTTCTGGAGAGCTTAGTTGCATCCATTTGAAAAAGCACCCTCATCTTTCTGGTAAATTTCATGCAGATGATTTCCAATAAAAATTGTCTTTTGAATAAAATTTTAATAAACCCCTAAATTACTTTTGAGTTAAAAAGTCATGTAACATTTTGAAATAACAACAAGCAAACAGCTTGTTGGACTGCACACGGCATGTCTAAATAAGTCAATTAAATCTCGTGTTCTAAGTCCAAGAAATAATATCTGCATTTTAAAATCTGGAATTCAGATATAGATAAACTGTATGTAAAAGAAGACAAAAGAGGGAACTGTTTCAAAGTTAGCAATTATCTAAAGAGATTTTGATGGGTATTTTATTTTATTTCATTTGTTTTTGATGAGTTCTTTAATAAATGTCATAAAATATAGAATTGATTAAATAAGTTTGCATCAAGTTTGCATCTAAGAAAGCTTAAAACTGTCTCAGTTAAAAAATTTCTATGTGAGGACTTCTATAATAAAAAATGCTCATCAATTGAATAGTTCACGAAACCTGAAGTTAAAGGAAAGATGAACACTAATATTATGCATGTGGAATTAATTAAAAAGGATTTTCAGGAAAAAAAAGAACAGAAAAACAAGGAAAGCCCTATTTCTTATTTTAGACAACCTAACCTTGGTCCTTTATTATTGGAAGATGGTGAGGGGCAATGAAGAGGAAATTTTTAGATATGTCATATTTTAATTATGTATGGAAAGGAGTTCTATGTGAAAGACTGCATGTATGTAAGAAGAAATTGTATAATTTGTTATGTTTATTGGTAACGAAGTGATGATATTTTCACAAATGCAGAGAAATATCTCAAGAATTCCAGTGGAAATTTAGGCTAATGAAATAATAGAATTAGCTGCCACTAACTCACCATGAGGTATGGTCAGAGACTATGAAAGTGATATCCTTCTGGTCTCCACTGTGAAATCACAGACCTCAGGTTATATGAATGATATCTTTTATTAAGAATGGATCTAATAATATGAAGTAACTAAGGAGAAGCCTAAAGTCCTGTCAGCATTTGTCTATGCTTTTGAGAAGTTTCTGCTGTCTTTCACCTTAAATAATCCATTATTTTAACATCACCTGCACTTCATTACATATAACCATGTCTGGCATTTCCAAAAGCAGTGAATTTCTCTATGGTTCCATTATGAATCCAATTTTCTGCACCATATATAGCTTAACAGCCATTTTAAATCACATTGGCCAGAAACTTTGCAAGTATATTTTAGACACTAACATCCTGACCATGGCATGGAATCCTAGGCTATTTCACAGTGAGGACAATAAATAAGACACATCTGGAAATTCAGACAAGTGTCTTCAGTGTTCATTGGGATCAAGTCTTCTGTATCCATTTTCTCACAGAGATCCTTGTGTGTGCACCTCCTCACACACATCTGCTATGGCTGTTAATGGTTTTGCTACACCAACTTTTGAATACCGCTGATAAAGGATCCCTGTCATGACATCATTACCTCATTCTTCAGGAGGTGCAGCATCAGGTGATGCTGATCAGCTTAGACTTCCAATTTTTCTGTCTATCTTACCATGTAAACCACCACTTACTTTTGAGTGAAGACAATATTTTGTTTATTTAAACAAGTAAATGCTACTGGAACAACATTTTCATTGAAGGTGCAAAGTTCTGACTTGGAATGATGTTCATAAGCGATAACATTTGCCTTAATCTCACTTCTACATCTAATACATACATCAGTTTAAAAAGCCTCAGTATTACTAATTGCTTCATTGCAAGAAAGTAACCTGCAGAGCTGGAATAGTGACAGAATGCAGAAGGTGCTTCTCATATTTGAAATAGATGAATAAAAATGGAAGAAGTAAATCAGGAAAAAAATTGAAAACTAAATTTAAAAAAATACATTAATGACATGAGTATGCTTTATACATTTAGAGAGTAAAGTTACTTGAAAACCAGTTCATTTGTATTCCAGCTTTATAAAAAGTACCCTGAGATTTCTTTTCCATAGACAATTCTAATATCTGTTAAATGTCCTTTCACCCTGTATTGGAATAAAAATTTAGTATTCCTAAATAACCTTTGTAATTGCTTCCAAAGGGTTTTTTTTGCTTTAAAAAAAAATTGAAACTATTAGAGAGTTCTTTCTCAGAAAAAGAAGTTCAGCTTGGAGAATGTTTTATATCTTAAATATACCTTCCTATGACCTGATTATGCTAAATTTCAGACTATTTCAATAGGATTAATATTAGTCAGGAAATAGAGAGCTGTAAAACAAAACCACATAAACCTTACATGTACCTTTCAAAATTTTTATTTTTTGAGACACAATAAGAGAAAATGAAATGGAAATATACTAATACCACTAGACAATAAATATAACAGCCAAGGTTATCTGCTTCCATGTTATTTATTCTATCCAGTTAGTTTAGGTAGCAGACTCAACCCACACTTGAAATTTCAGTGCAATCTATGAATCTGATGTTAGCTACAATATGAATTAGAACTATATTTTGGCCAGTTGCAAGATAGTTGAGACAAGTTTACAACTATATTGTGGCAAGTATAGATTTTTTTTTAAATTTAGTTGTCATTTGTAAAATCCCAATCTGCAGTTTGTCCAGAGCCTCACTTAAGAAAAGAGTAGCTTCTAAGTATAATTTTAATTTATATTAAAATATAATATAAAATAAACATTAAAAAACACTATAACCAGAGAAAGTGTAATCCACTTATATATACATTTTATGCACATGTATTTGGCAGAGTGCCAGTAATTGTATAATCACCCTAAAAATCAGATGTCCAGTCTAGTAATCAGTTCCTTTCTATTATCAGTTCTGTCTATGTCTGGTATTTTGTGTACATACATGCTACTACGCATGAGGTGAGAAAGCTTCATCCTAATATGCAAGCTTTATGGAGTCATTGGCACAAATAATTATTTCTTCCCCGCTTTTAGCAACAATATGCCCTGCTTCATTTTGGCTGTAAGCAGGTAACACCTTCATAGCAGCCAGAGCAACTGCCTGCAGGAGGACAGACTTTTGGCAGCTCCTTAATTGATCCATTGATTGTGCTGATATGATTTAGCTTCGTGTTACAGAAGCTGCCCAAGAACACAGAACTGCAGCCAGCCCTCCGTAGGATGAGACTGAGGGTTCTGCAGGCCACAGGTGGTGTCACCTCCCAGCTAGACAGTTAATATTAACATGAGTTTACCTGTGTTTAATTGCAATTACCAAGAAGTCATGCATTGCTTTTTTAGGGTCAAGGCTGTTTTTCTCTCCAGGCATTGTACTGCTGTTGAACATCTTTCACCTCTATTGACAAGAAATGGAAATGAAATAAATCTATGTAACTGTAAAGGAAAGCAGAGTCTTTAAGGTTTTCCAGTTTTCTTTCTTGAAGGCATGTGTGTTTCAATACAATAAGCACAACATAAAAAGCTATAAAAGAAGGAAAATACCTACCTAATATCTCAGATTTAATTCAAGCACTCACAGGAACCCAATGACAATTAATTGTGTTAAGAAAACTCCAGATATTCAGGTCTCCATTTCTTTCTGCCACATTCTCTTTCAGGAACATTTATCTTTATTTTGCAGTGGACAGGAAGGTAGAAAATAAGAAATTAAATTAATTTGAAATGCCAAAGTAAAACTCTGAAAGTATTTGATGATAGAAGCCCTTCTCTGATTGCTGGAAACAAGTTACCTAAGGTATTTTGTTTAGTATTTAATGAAAGAAGAAAAAGGTACTTCTAATATTTTCAGATTGCCTTTACCATTATATCTTTAAGTTTTAATGTTCTGTGTTGTTGGTCTTGAACACACATGTATGAGAGATACACTACATTTTTAGATTTTAAAATGAAATGGCTACTTTTTTTTTTAAGAAAGCAGTTCAATATGCGGGGGCTTATACTTTCTTGTTTATTTTCAATATTATTGGCTCTTATTTAGGGTTAGATGACCATTTTTAGTGCCATTAATCTGGGCTTGGCATTTCAGTTAAATACCATAGAGAATCTTCATATATATATATATATA